>JAOXYA010065626.1:0-11746 GCA_028565675.1 Sorex palustris | reverse complement strand
CTTTCCTCCCCGCCCCGACCAGGGCTCCGGTAGCCAAAGACCTCCAGGACCAGCCACCACCATGCTGAGACAACTCTTTTTGTATAGATTGGGGAATTTTCCCAAACAGGCTACATCCCGTGAATCCAAGTCCAAGGGGTCAGAGAGCTCAGTGCTAGGGCAGAGAAGGTGATAGTCCCCAAGTGGCTCTGTGGCAGTGATGCCCAAATTCAATCCCAGGTACTGCCCTACACAGAGGAGTTCATGCCCTGGATTTGGCCTTGTGATTCACTGCCATCACCCACATCCCACACCTCACACCTCATTACTAGGTGAGCACCACAAATACGTGTGCAAACTCTAGACATCACAACAGCAAAAAAAGAAGGGGAAGGTAGAAGTGGAGGGGGTTCTGCTGCCCAGGTAGGCAAAGTGAGCCTGTGGGTGCTCTTGACAGTAAGGAAATTCTCTTCCTGGCCTTTGTCTTCTTGCCTTTGGGTCTGTCCTACACTACCCCAGATTCCATGTGTGGGATAGGTGGTGAAAACGGGAAGTCTAGAAACTGACTCTGAAAAGTGCTTATTTTCCTGACAAGATGTTGCTACCAAGGAGAGTGGAAAAAGTATTTGTCCTGCTGGCTGACTGCTTATCTTGTCCTTCAGAGCACCTCTGATTTCCTGAGCCAGTTCATGGTTTTGCATGAACTTACATAAGTCCTGCTCTTGTCTTCCACTGTAGAGCTTATTATTTCTACTCCTCTGGAGAATGCAGGCTAACCCAACCGTGGTCTCATCATAGCATGGTTTTAGGGAAAGATATGGTACACCAGAATGAAATGCCCAGATGTTGTCAGCATCCCAGGGTATCTCAGTTTGAGGCACACACCACCTGGGAAAGAATCCTGCATAAAGTAGGAGGTGGGTGGTGGGAAAGAGTCATGGGAGACGGGGAGTGAAAAAACCAGACGTACTTGTACCCAAGACTCACAACTGAATGTCTATACATTATCATTCTAGTCTCAGTGGAAACTGCTGCCATAAAAAAAGCAAACACACAAATAGCATCTTGGGGATGTTCTTTAGGACACTGTACCTGTTTGTTTACAGTCAGTCAACACAGAGCAGCAGGGAAAGAGAAAGAATCTCATCCAGATCAAAAGCGACATGATAATCATATCCAATGTTTGAACTCCATTTGAATCAGTATCTAAGCAAATCAATAGAAAAAAAGACAGTTTTGAGATGTCCTATATTGAGTGTCTATATTGTATTTTGATTGTATATTGAGTATTGAATGATATCCAGGGCTTATTTTTAATTGTAATAGATTTGATCATAGCATTATGGCAGGAAGAAAAATAAACTCTGCCCATATTTTAAAGGAATTCCTAATAACGTATATGAGTGAAATACCTGGTATGTATTTAAATCCATCAGGAAGAAAAGAAGGAAGATTTTAATAGAATAGAATCTTGCTAGATGAATAATGTTAATATTGGCAGATCAGATCTTAAAGTTACTTGCAAACTTTGTTTCTCTGTATGTATGAAATATTTTGTGACCAAAATAGAATGTATTACAAATTATATATGTATGCAATTTACTCAGCCCATAACTGCCTTTTGCCTCATAAGTTTATGATTTCATGTGAAACTTAAAGCATTAATATAAGAAGCACTAGTATTAGAAGCACTAATATAAGAAGTGTTGCTGGTTCACATTTGATGCCCTATACCTAGAAAACTTATATTAGCACTGTTGCAATGTCTTCCCGTTGTTCATTGGTTTGCTTGAGCGGGCAGCAGTAACATCTCACAACAAATTGTGAGACTTGTTGTTACTGTTTTTGGCATATCGAATACAACACTGGTGGCTTGCCAGGCTTTGTTTTGCGGGCGGGATACTCTTGGTAACTTGCTGGGCTCTCCCAGAGGGATGGAAGAATTAAACTTGGGTCGGCCATGTTCGGAGCAAATGCCCTACCTGCTGGGCTATTGTTCCAGTCCAAAACTGACATTATTTTCAAGAAATTAAAATAGGGGAATGCATGGTGATTCCCCCAAATCAGCATACTTCTGAGATTTGAAATGGGGAGCAGCCGTAGTTATAAAGGAAAAGAATGAGATGGCTATCAGCACAAAGACAAGTGGTGAGTTACAGCTCTTCTATTTGCCGTGTTAATTAAATTACTCTTTACAACCAAGATTCTAGCAAATTTTATATCATCTTGACTTTGGGGTCTTCGTGAAATATATTTCTTAGCAGACCTGACTGGTTTAATTACACTCGAGTTATTATTGGCAGAAACGTAGCTGACTTCTTTTCTTAATTCATATCTAGGGCTATTCCTCTCATGAAGAACATAAGAAAACTAAGAAGCTGGGGAAGTTGTCAACAGGCTGCGAATGTGCTTTGAATGCAGAAGGCTTAGTTCACTCTCTGGCACACCATGGTCCCCAGGAGCAGCTCATAAGTACCTCCGGGTGCTACCCCCAACAAAAAAATATGTACATTTTAAAACAGTAATATAAAAGGATAAGCTTAAATATGTTTGTTTCAGTATCTTTAGGAGAAGTTTTCTCTAAAGTGAGAAAGAAAACAACACAAAACAGGAAATATATTGTAGGGAGTGAAAATGGACCATCCCAGACTATATTTACAGCAAAAGGTTCATTTCATGGGAGAAGGCCTGAAGGCTGGATGGAGTCAGCCCCGTTAAACAAGATATTTAGGTATAAACTGTCTCTGTAAGGATTGCTCTCTTCTATATAGCCAGTGGGCCACAGGGCTGATGCCTAATCTCCATATCGTTATAATGGAGAACACAGAACTCAAACCTGCAGATTTTTGTTTTACTGACCCTTCTTTGGGAACTTCTTAGGCAAGGCTTTCCCTCTGACCCTCCAACTTCTGACTTAGCTGAGTCTATCAAGTTTCTGTTTAAATTGTGTAGGTGAGGGAATTTATTTTGCTGGCTTTATCCCATGTATACAGGAGCTAAATCCTATATTAATACATTTCTACTTAACTCTTCTTTTCCTAACGTGTCTCATGTTTGTTTAATGGATTTTCCAGTCTCTTAAGAACCTAGATGATTTATTGAGATGGTTTCCTGTGTCCCTACAGTACTCAGCTAAAATCTGAGTACCCCTCGCTACAAACCAGAGTATTGATGGGAGACCAATCACTTATAGGTTGTAATTCTCTCCAGGATTTTTTGGTTTGGTTTAGTGGTTGTTGTTGTTTGTTTTCTTGCTTAATGAACTGGTTAATGAATTATGCAGTCTTCTTTTTCAGATGAAAAGCTCTTCCCAGGACAGATGTCTTTTAGTGCCCATTCTATATCCATCGTCCAAGATACCTCCTTGAGTTTAAAAGTTCAGTTTGTAAAGAGAAGAAATAAAAACAGAGTACCAAATAATTGGGTGAACTGAAGCACTACTCTAAAAATCTGTTGTGTCAGAGAAGTTTCTGGGATCTGCCTATCTCTTTGTCCCAGATCTTCTCAGGTTTAAACCTGAGATTCTCAGGGTCAGATGCTAGATATTTATTTTCATTGAATATTATAAATATCATGAGAATGGTGGTGGGAAAATTCAAAACAATGGTGATGTAAAGGTGTAATGGTGGTGGGATCAGTGTTTAAATATTGAATGTAATCAATTAACACGAACAACCTTATGAAAATAAAATTCAGAAAAATAAAAGCAGGAGAAAAAGTTCCTGCCCATAAAGGCATTCAAGGAGGTGGCAGTGGGGTTGATGAGAAGGAAACTGGGGACATTGGTGGTAAGAAATGTACAGTGGTAGAGGGACAGGTATGGGATCACTATGAATGAAACTCAATCATGAACATCTTTGTAACTATGTTTCTCACCATGATTCAATATAAAAAACATAAAATTGGGCTAGAACGATAACACAGTGGGTAGGATATTTGCCTTGCACACGGCTAACCTGGGTTTGATTCCCCCACCCCTCTCGGAGAGCCCTGCAAGCTACTGAGAGTATTCTGTTCTCACTGCAGAGCCTGGCAAGCTCCCTGTGGCATATTCAATATGACAAAAACAGTAACAAGTCTCACAATGCAGACCTTACTGGTGCCCACTCGAGCAAATTGATGAACAATGGGAGGACAGTGCTACAGTGCTATATAAAAATTAAAACAATTGAGTGAGAAGAAAAAGGAAGAAGCAAATTAGAAGTAACATAAGGACTGTGGGGCACTTTGGTGGTGGTAAAAGTGTATTAAATTTGTATACAAATATCATTAACACTATTGTAACCATCGTTCCAATTTTAGTATATGTGCTATTGTAACCATGTTATCTAACCTAAAATAAATTTTAAAAGTTAAAAAAATTATAAAATAAACTGAGATTCTCCACTTATCAGGCCGGCTTGATGGCAGTTGTCACATCTGACCAGGAGATGGCAGTACAAACATGCCACAGGATCACTTCAAAAGCACCAGAAAGGCCCCTAGACTGCCTCCAAAGCCATAGCTCCAGGGGAACACACTGAATAATTTATGTGTGTCCCCCACCCTTTCTTTGTCTTTGATAAGAAAACACTAGCATTTTCATTATCATTGGCTACATAAACCTACTGTTGCAATCCTAGGTAATTGGTCTTGATTTTACTCAGTTTGGATAGCCTATTTATCGGGGATTTGGAGAGTTCTTTTTTGTATTTCTTAATATTAAGATGTTTTTTAAGCTATTAAGATTTTTTTTGGCAACCACTGTAAGTTCCTCACACCAGGCATAAGCAACACATCAGATATTCAGAAATACTGGAGAAGCCCAGTAATATACACAGCTTTCGATTAAACATGGAAAAAGTGCCTGGAAACTCCAAAATTAAAAGAATGAGCCAAAGATTAGATAGACCTTTTCTGTTAATCTGTTAATTCCTTCATTTTATATTTGTTCGCAAGGGATTTATCATATTTTTTCTCTTCCTCTGCTGTCTGTCCCAACTTCATCCACATCGCTGCTGTTAAATTCCGATCTATTGCATACATGCATTCTTATCCTTTTTTTTATCCTCATTGTCCTCTCTCAGTTCTCTCTGTGGTTCTATCGGACTTTTTCCTTAAAGCTTCAAAAAAAGAAGGTGGAAATAGGGGGTGAAAGAATGGGGGAGTGAGGGGAGCAGGCCAGAGTCTGGGGGCCAAGACTGCACGGAAAAGACAGATTCCAGGGCACAGTAAGGATTGTATTTGGCTCGGAGTCTGCACAAAAAAATGGGTGAAATAAACATCTGTTGGTGTGCATGCTTATTCCTGTCAGTTGCATTAGATCCTTACAAATAACAAAAAGTCATAAAGTGCAGCAATTTTAAACCATGCCCAGTGAAGGACTGTTTCCAGCACCTAATCAAATGACAACATACAGTAAAAGTGTCACTAAAGCCTTTTGTGATTCCCTGTCCACCTCGCCCCTTGATGGCACTTCCATCCACTCAGCTCTTAAAAAGTTGTGAAGGTCAACAGATCCCAGGCTCCCTTGTGGCTTTTTCTGAGCTTTAGTCACTGTTAGACTGGAGCAATAGCACAGCAGGTAGGGTGTTTGCCTTGCATGCGGCAAACCAGGGTTCAATTCCTCCTCTCCTCTAGGAGAGCCCGGCAAGCTACCAAGAGTATCTCACCCGCACGACAGAGCCTGGCAAACTCTCTGTGGCATTTTCAACATGCCAAAAACAATAAAAAATCTCACAATGGAGATGTTACTGGTGCTCACTGGAGCAAATCGATGAACAATGGGAGGACAGTGCTTAGAGTGCTTAGTGACTGTCAGGCCCTATGTTTTGCCACTTTTTCCTCCAGGGCTAGTGGAGCAGTTGCTTCTGATAAGACGGCAGTTTTGAGTCTGGGTGCTCCATGTATGTTGCCTGTGTGCTGTGGTGGCTGGGCCTCTGCAGATTCACTCTGCACGCTTCTCTGCGTGTTCCCTCATCCAGGGGGTGCACCGTGGTAATGACAATGAAGCCCTGTGCATTCTGGTGAGGGATGGTGAATGGGGAGCTCTGTGGTCAGCATGGGGTTATGACCCTTCATTCCCTCCCCACAGTCTTATCCGAAGATGATGTTTCTACAAAAATGACTCCGGATCAGAGAAAGACAGCCATCAGCCAATGGATCTTCCTCTTCCTCCTATGCTAGAGCTGGTTCTGATCTGCTATTAGCAGATTTCGGCTTCGCCGAGCTTCCCATTCAATGAACATATCAGGCAAATAGAACTGAGTACTCCTCTCCCCAATAAACACAAGTCAGCTCCTGGGATCAGTGTAGGCCTCCCTCAGCTCTTGGCTAGTGTAGGTATGCTCTGACACCCCAGTGTCCAAGGGCTGTGTTTTGTGTAGTGAACAGAGTTTATAATGTGGGCAAGAGTGTCCATCCCTGACTCAACAAAGGTGTTTGCTATGTGCACAGAGACAGTGGAGGGATGGGGATGCGGAAGAGGTCTGGTTGGCTGCCCCTTGTCACATGTTCTGGCAGCAGCATCTAACTCTTCTGAGTTACAATTTTTGTATCTCCACCTGGGGTTCCATGACATGACACATGTTCCCCATTTGTTGAGTGTTACAGTGTTAGAACATCTGCAAGACCCTTTAAAGTTCTGGTGGAATCTTTCAAGTACAGCATATCAGGACAATCCCTCTGACCAAATTGCCTTGGGCCTTCCTAGAAACTTAAGTGACTAAAAGTTCTGATTTACAATGCCTGTGCTTTCTCCTCAACTCTATCTCTAAGCACTTCTTCCAGTTTTGGTCATTCATTCATTTGCAAACATTTATTGAAAGTTAATGTGCACCATACACTAATGAAGAAGTGAACATCTTATTCAGAGAAAGAAGACAGCGTCCCACCACTATGGGAGGAAAGGCCACCCTCCAGACACTCATTGGTTCAACTGTGATTTATTGTGTACCTTTATGGACCAAGCACTGTTTTAGACTCCACGTATATGACCCTCAATGAAATGTGCACACACATACTCACACAGTCACACACACACACACACACACACACACACACACACACACACACACCTTCTCTCAGGAGCTTCACTACTAGAGGGTAAGATAAACAATTAAGTCTATGATGTATATTGGATCCCTGGAATAGAGAACAGAAACTGAAGCAAAAACTTATGTCCACCTATTCTTCTTTTTGAGTGAAACCTCAGAAAGAAATGAGAGAAAAGAGTCAGGGAACTAAGAAGAAGAAATACAAGTATGTGTGCAAATGCTCTACAGGCATCCTCTGGAGACTGCCTCAGCCACAGCAACAGTGGCAGAAACGCAGAAGGGTAAGACTTGAGGGCCAGCTTCCATGTAGGAAATGCTGCCAGCAGGAACCAATCCCTTCCTCCTCCAGCATGTCCAACAGCTTCTGGGCCCTTCCATCACCCTCTCCACCCAAACATCACAGCAGCTAATACAAATACAGGTTGGAGTACCAACAGCATCCAGCTGACCAAATACACAAAATAAGGGTGCAGTACGACCTGTTGGAAAAGAAGTAGTTCAACTCTCTAGTTCATACATTAGAGAGAGAATGAGAGAGAGACACACAGAGAGACAGAGACAGAGAGTGAAAGAGAGAGGAAGGCAGCAAGGGAGGGAGGGAGGAAATTTATAATGTAGCAGAATAAGACCATGTGTTCATGACTGAGCTGGGCAGGCTCAACAACATCTATTTGAGAGAGTGCATTGCCCAGGTAGCGCTATCTCTCTCCTGCACTGCCTCAATGGGCCTTCTCTCTGGCCAAATGTAGTGATGGTGGATGATTTTCCCTTTTTTTTCTTTTTTTTCTTTTTGGGTCACACCCAGAGTTGCACAGGGATTCCTTCAGTCTCATGCACTCAGGAATTACTCCTGGCGGTGCTTGGGGGTCTATATGGTATGCTGGGAATGTACCCGGGTTGGTCGTGTGCAAGGTAAATGTCCTACCCACTGTACTATAGCTCCAGCCCCAATGGATGAATTTCTTGAAGGAGCATCAGCAGCTTTGGACAAAACATGGCCTAATATTTCACAAGATGCATAACCAGAGTCACTGGAAAGTGTTATGTGTTGCTGCATATTATGGGTGTGTTTAGATAAGCAGCAAGAAGCCTGGGGGACATGAGGACCTTAGGAGTTAATATCAGGAAAGAACCTTTGACGAGGAATTCAAACAATTGAAGAAATATTTGAAAACTTTAGGTGGTGAATTCATAGAAAGAATATTCTATGAATTCAGATAAAAGACAGCAAGGTCTAGAGGCAGGATCCTGGAAGCCTGCAGACAGAGAAGCAATACAGGATGAGAGTGGAAGAAGTCTTGAGGAAAACCAGTAATGAAAGGACCTGTGTGGGCCGCTGGGTAGAAACTCCTTTGGGTCTGGTATGTTGAAAATTATACAACAGGTCATCTTGATTATTGGTCAAAGAGGAAGCATGAAGGACAGAGGTTGGGTCAGGAATCCAGACAGCCTATTATGATTTGCTCCTAACCAGGAATGGAGGAAGAGTGTGAGAGGGTCACATGTCACAGAGAACTCAAAGGAAAACTGTATAAATTCTTTAGGGCTGGGGGAGGGGGCAATGGCAGCTCTTCCCCTAGCCGTCCACGTTCGGGGTGAGCCAGGGTGGCCCGGGCCATGGGGCAGATGGGGCAGATGGTGGAGGAGATGAGGGCCAAGCCAGTTGATTGATCAGATGGTGTTTATTCCATTCTCCCCACTCGCCTGCCTCAGTCTCTCTGAGCCCCCCTATTCTAGTCTCACACTGCCCCTCATTCCAATCTTTTCCTTTCTCTTTTGCTCATCTCTTCGAGCTCCATCTCACAGCCTGGGCTCTCTCTCTACACGTGCCTGCTCCTGTATTCTACATTATTCTCTCTCTGTCCCACTTGCTAGTCTCTCCACACTTCATCTCACAGACCAGCTCTTTCTCAACTCTCTCCCCAGCTCTCTTGTCTCTCCAATTTCCCAGCACTCTGGGCTGATACTGCACTCAGTCTGGTAGCCAAATCAACATAAGAAAGCCCTTCCTGAGAGCTCACCAGGTTCAAAGGAAACACCACCCAAGAGGTATTCTAAATCCCTTCCTGACTGCCCAAGGGCAAAATACCTCTTAAGGTGCTTTCCTCCTTTCCTCAGTCCAATAACTTTCAACATCTTAATACTAGTTATTTTTGTATGGAAACAGTAAGAGATACATTGAAACTTGTAGGGCAGCTCTCCTGGGAACATCTTGCCACAGACTTAGACTACACCACTCAGGCAAGATTAATCATTCCTAACCCTAGCAGGTCCAAATCTAGTTCTTACTTTTTGGATCATGACAGCATTTGTCCATGACCAAGCTCTTAAGTTATAATTAAGCATTAGGCACTTTGGCCAGGCCCATCTCGATGCCAGGGTAGCACATGGCTTACTGTTTGCCCTGGTTCCATCCAGTCCCTCGTCGGGACCCTGCTTTTGGGGGTGCTTGGAAGTAAGGGCAGCTGAGGCTTAGGTCAAGAGAACATATGCCCAGGAGAAAATAACACTAAGTCACATTACAAAAGCATAGCATATACTGTCTTCTTGTGTCCATTCAAAAATGACATTGCTCTGAATAAACTATGCCAAGGACTTAAGGAGAAGAGAAAAACAATATTTACAAGTCAACAGAGCACAAAGAAGTTACAAATAAGCAAAGAGGAATGGGAGCACTGTGGTGGGAGCAACCAATAAACCTAAACTCCTTGTGGCAAGGGAGAAAGGACAAAGCAATGTCAATCTACAGAAAACTATAGAGCCTACTAGGGCATGGATGGATGTGAATAGTGGCAGAGGAGAAAACAAGCAGGTTCTGAAAATTTCAGCCTAAACAATAGAAAGAAAGGACTGTAATGGGGCAAAGTATGGCCAAAGTCAGAGAGAATGGAAAGTTCAATTTTCAGACACTCCAATAGAGATCATGTAGGATAATTTCAGAGAAAAGATCTTTGCTACAGGTGAAATTCTGGGATACTTTTGAGAAATAAATGACTGCTTAGGTCATGAAAAGTAGATAATAGCAGATGTGACCTAGATCCCCTTCGCCAAGAAACCAGAAGATTTGGAGAACACCTGCCCAAGCACCGCTGGACTTCCCATCCACCTCTCCAAGCCCGTCCCTTCCAGGTTCGTAAGGGGGGCCGGGCACCCCGTCGCGCCCCACTCTTCCCACAGCCCCAGACCACTCCACCAGGCAACCATTTGGGGAACACCTGCCCAAGTGCTGGGACTTCCCATTCACCTCTCCAGGCCCCTCCCTTCCAGGTTCCTGGGTGGGAGTGTCCCTGGGATGGGCTGGGGGCATGGCCACTACGTAAGGGGTGTGGCCTCCCCAAAAGTGGGCATGGCCTTCTCCAAGGGGCCACTCATGTGACAGCAGCTATATTCGCCACTCCCAGCACTGGACTTTCATCCCAGCCTTTATCACCTAAATCTGTGGATAAAACTCTGGTCACCTCAACTACAATACAACAATAATCCATTGGCCTACTCCAATTCTAACAAAAGACCAGTATGCAAGAAGCTGTACAAGCCAATATTGAAGAATACCTCCTCCAAATCTTCACACAATGCCCGTTATAAACCAAAGAATAATGCCTGAGAGGAAAGTCAGAGTCTAGAAAGGGAGAAGGGTGACTACCATCGACCTACCTTACCCAGAATCCTTTCCCAAGATAGGAGGCAACAGTGACAGTGAATTCCAGGGTTCTACCTCTAGACAACCAAATAAACATGAAGAAACAGTGTAAATCTCCACAACAAGGAGAGGATGAAGAAAAGAGTCCCAAATCCACAACCGGGGTTATCCACAACTATGCTCTCTCTAATAAAGAATTCCGAGATGAAATGCAGAGGATGTTCAAAGAACTACTCAAAGAATCAATGGAGGAGATATCCAGAAAGCAAAAGGAAGAAATGAAAGAAATAGTATAATGGATAGTAGAGAAAATACAGGAAGGAATGAGACCAGAAATAAAAAAGCTACAAAAAGAAGTGGCATAAATAAAGGATTTGGTAGATGAAATTAAAAACTCAATAGGTGCCCTGCCCTCAGCAGTAGGATGAATACAGCTGAAGACAGGATCAGTGAGCTGAAGATGAGCAAAAGGAAATCACATAGGGAACAATAAACAATGGGAAAAGACCTCAAAATAGCTCTAAGGAGAATCAGAGACCTAGGGGATGATGCCAAAAGAAACAACATTAAAATCATCGGAGTGCCAGAAGGACAGGGAGGCAATCTCAATGAAAAAGTCACAGTCAAAGAAATCATTGCTGAAAAGTTCCCAGAGTTAAAGAATGCAAACATACGAGCCAGAAGGGGGCCAGCTAAAAGAGACCTGAATAAAAACACTCCAAGGCATACCATAGAATGATGGATGCTGTGGACAGAGACACAATACTACAAGAAACAAGGTCAAAAAAGGAAATCACATAAAAAGGAGCACCCCTTAGATTCACAGCAGACCTATTAAAGGAAACCTTCCAAGCCCAAAGACAATGGTGGGATATAGTGAAAAAACTCAATGAACTGAATTCCTCCCAAGAAGACTTTATCCAGCTAAACTCTCACTCAAATTCGATGGAAGGATACACCATTTTGTAGATAAACAACAGCTCAGGAACTTCATAGACTCAAAACCAAATGTAAAAGAAGGATTAAGGGGGCTCCTATAAAATAAGATGGAAAACACTTATAAACACAACTAACCCCTACAGAAAGATGGCAC
>JAOXYA010065590.1:0-11748 GCA_028565675.1 Sorex palustris | reverse complement strand
TTCCCAGCATCCCCTTGTGGTTCCCTGAGCACCGCCAGGAGTAATTCCTGAGTGCAGAGCCAGGAGTAACCCCTGAGGAGAAGTCTGTATTCATCAATAATTTTCAATTTCCTATTCCAAAGCCAGTTTTTTCTGTGTGATATGATCTACAATATTCCAAGATAAAACAAAGTTAAGGATAAAATACTCTTCTTGGACTAATTACATTTTGGTTACCTGAATAGTCCTAAATACACACCAAAATAAGCTTCATTATATTGATGATCTCAGATCATTATCTAAATGCTGCAGAAGGGGCAACGTATCATTTTCTCCCTAGACTAAAGTTAAGCTTCCCCCTGGGAATAGCAACAACTTTTTTAAAAGGCATTGTATTAAGGCAAGTAATATTATCTCTCCTTACAGAGGGATTGGGTCACACAAAAGGTTAAGTTAATTCCCAAGTATTGTATTAAAAAAAATGTCAGAGGGCAATTTCTGGAACAGATCTTCAAAATCTTAGATCCCAATCCTGGCTCTCCCTAATTGAGGTCATTGCTCTGGTCACAAGCTTGGGCAGATTTATGACTCAATCAAAGGGAAGCCACAGCAATGGTGTTCGACTTCTTAGCTGGAACACTAACCGCTCCCTCTCTCCTCTGACACTGAAACACTCATTTCTTCTCTGCTACTTACTTAAGCCCAAACTCCCACTTTCATATCCATTTTTACTAACCCTGGATCCTTCCAACCCAGAGGACTGGGGTAAAAGAAAGAGTTCTTATATGCTATGTGGAGTGAGGAAAGGGCTCCTGATATTTCTCCCATCCACATGAAGCAGAAATTGTCACCTGCCCTCAAGACTCTGGCCCTCTGGAGCTGAATTTGCCTGGAGTGGTGTCACTTCCCTCCCACTTCTCACAAGGGGTCAGGAATCCATGCTTTGAAGTTATTTCTTGCTCCAATAGTCCACAACTCAAAGTGTATCAGTCTATTCAAATGATAGATCAAAACATAACCAATTCCGATCCAATCTACCCAAATGAGTATGTCTGTAAAATTTCTGTCCCCTTGCCTTCTTGGGTTTCCAGCAGATAGCCTGACCTCATGGAGTTGCTCCCCAACCGGAAGAACAGAAAGAATTGGGGTACAGGGTGTCACAAGGGCAACATACAGTGTGGAAAGGTACACAGCTGCCCAAAGGGTGTAGGAAGATGTGGACTGAGAAACTAGAAGGAGACCACGGGGCACATCATGGAGTTATCTGCATCACCTCAAAGTTTTGGTCAAGTATCACCAAACCCAGAGAAGGAGTGCATTGCTGATGGGAAAGAAAGAGCAGGAAGAACTGAGAGTCTGTCTCGTGAAGGTCTGTCCACACTTGACTCCTCCAGTGCATAGGGAAGCTTCTATGGTATCAGAAATAGAGACACACAACATATTCCTGGGACAATACTATTATGAACAACTTTGTAAATTATGGTATCTTAATAAAAATTAAAATTACAAAAAAAAGCAAGAATGAGTTGCAGAGCTCATAGTGCAGATTCTGAGCTGCGGGTAGGGAGAGTTCAGTATTTCCTCGTTCATGAGGGACAATATGAGATATAGTGATATTTGGGTTATTTTTTAAAAAATATTTGATTCTCAAATCCAGAATATTTTGCCTAAAATACTACTTAAGATAATGCACTTAAGGAACCTTGAGTCCTAGTTATAAAATAAAATGCAGAGAAGTAAGTCACATCAAGGACTGTGACTTTCCTCAGACCTGGCATTGAAACAATGACCCATCCATAATGAAAAACGTTCCTGAAATAAAATGCATAAAATAATTGCAGATGTTTATGTATATCTACACTTATTGACAATGAAGAAATACACAAGGTAATGTCAAAAAAAGAAAATCAAAACAAAAGTCAGATGGCAGAGCAATTTATGTGAATCTATTTTTTAAATACATGTGTGCAGATATTTGTTTGGGGAAAGTATCTAAAAGGATCTTTGTGTATAGCAGTGCATTTATCACCTCTTAGAGGGGCTGTAAATCTTACTTTTAATTTGCTGATTATCATTTTCTACCCTTCTTAACTGTTTTTCTTTAATACCCAAGAGTTCATTGTAATCTGAAATCAAAGACTTTATAAAAACCCAAGTGAAGTAGTGATATTTTTGTAATTGGCATCTTCCCAAGAAGAAAAAGTCTCATCTTGCAACCATGTATTTCCACCACTGGTGAGTTTGCCAGAACCCAAACTTGATTCCAGAGTCCAAAAAGCAGCAGCTTAGGTTCTGGATAACTAGACGAGTGGATAGAGTACTTGTTTTGCATGTGGCTGTCTCAAGTTCAATCCTCAGTACCACATATGGTTCCCCAAGCTCCTCAGGAGTGATTCCTGGGCACAGAACCTGGAGTAAATCCTGAGCACTGTTTTAGGTGGAACCTAGAGTGAAACAAAATAAACAAACAAAAGGCTAAAGCTTATAGGACTGTCCTGAAAGAGAGAGAAAAGGCAGTCAAGTCTTTCACTGGCTGGGGTTTTCTTCCTGCTCTCTCCCATAAAACTGTGCTGAGTTCCATGAAGGACTCAGAACATGCACCTTAGCGTTGCCTTTGAGCATTCTGTGTTGTGGTTCTCCCACTGTAGACTATTCCACACTGAAAGGAAAGGATGTCAGCAATGAGAAACTTAGATGAAGAATGTGAACAAAATAAAAATGTGCTCTTGGAGGCCTATGGAGACACACAAAATCAGGAAGTTTTTTTTTTCAGATTGAGAGGCTTCTCTCATTCAATATGTTTAATATGTGGCAGGGGGACGGCACTGGGCTTGGGTTTCAGAGACACTGGAAGTCCATGGTCTAGCCAAAAACAAAACAAAACAAAAAAACCCAAATGTGATTTTGGGTCATTTCCTGGCTGCCGGAGGCAGATTCAGTAGTTATCTTGGATGGAAGTTCCATATGGCTCTCACTTCAAGCAGAGCTAATCCATTTGGAATCGTCAAGGACATTTATCAGCAATCAATCAGAGAATATTTATTGAGCATCTTGGAAAGGCACCAGCACTCCTGTTTACACCCGCAATGAAATGCTCCACAGTTTCATCAGGGAGTGTTCCAGAAGGCAAGAGCCAAGTAAACAAAGGGAGAGAGAAGGGCCCATCCAGCTTGGCCCTGTTGTTCATCTGCAGGAGTTTACCCTTCCCTGAAGAATTTCTATTGCTCCTATCATCATAAAATCCAACTCTCTTTTCTTTAAGTTCCTGCTACAACACTTTGTCTAAGCCCTTTTCTTGGCTCCCTCAACAAAGCTCAAACAGCCTAACATGGGCAAGAAGAACTTGACTGAATAGTAACATACATTAAAAAGTTTTATAGACAATTCACCCAGAGGGAAATGGTCCTGATTCCAGGTGAAGTCGGGCTGCCAGCGCTGCTGAGCTGCAGGCGCAGAGTCTCCCTGCACAGTTCACTTCCCTCTGGTCCTTGCCAACAGCAGTCCAAGCCACTTGATTCCCTTCTGCTTCCCAGTTCCTAGTTTTGGCTGCTGTTCGGTTTTGGTTTTTGTGGTGCTGGGGATTGAGCCCAGCACCTCACACAGCCAAGCCACATGCTCTACCCCGAGTCACACCCACCTGCTTGATCCATTAGTTCTCTTAGTCTCATAGTTTCTTCCCCAAGCAGTCACCTCTCTCACACCAAGACCTGGCACCTGGATAACTTTGTGATGTACGTTAGAGAACTCAGTCTTGCTTCCTGGTCTCTTCCTTCATTTTGGAGGTTGGGGGGATTGGGGCTAAACCCAGAAATTCTCAGGGCTTTCTCTTGGCTCTGCACTCAGGGATCTCTCCAGGGGGCCCTGGTAGACCACATGGAATGCCAGGGACTGAATCTGAGCAGGCAAGACAACTACCCTGTCTGCTGCACAATCTCTCCAGCCCTTCTCCCCTCATTTTTGACATGTTAAACAAGCGGAAGACAGTGTAATTATTTGAGAGAGGAGAGTTAACCTATTTTAAAATCTTGGTTTAGACTAAATGGAAGTAGTAAAATTGAATTTCAAATAGTATGAAGACCATTTTTAAATAGTGGAAACTTGCACAGAGTAGGGTGCTTACCTTGCAGATGGCCAGTTATGATATCCCGGCATTGAATCTGGTTCCCTGAGTCTTCCGGGAGTTATTCTTAAGCTCAGAGTGAGAAGTAGGCCGTGAGCATAATTAGATGTGACCCCCAAACTATCTAGGAGAAACTGATTTGGGGAAGTTAACAAACACTATTGTGGGCTTCAATAATGTAAAAATATAGAATGACTTACAGTGGAAAATGTGGCTTTATCCTTTGAGGATAAACTCGAAGGAGTTTTTACTCTAATAATGAGAATGAAACAATATTGTCTTCACTATAAAAAAAGTAAGCTCAATAACTTTCAAATGTGTTAATGTGGTTTAAAGGAAGAAGCAGAAGAGTCTGTTGGAAGTCTAAGGAAGTCATTCTTTGTTAGTTTTTTTGGCCACCTCAAGGTTGCTTGGGGTGGTGCAGCTCCTGGTGGTGCTGGCTGGACCCCAGAACCCCCACGTGCAAAGCACACACTCGGCCTGATGAACCGTCTGCTGGCCTGAGGGGAACTTCTTAAAGGAATAAGTGTACCAGACAGAGGAAAATACCCTCCAAGCAGGGGAAGAATACTTGCCCAAATCTTCTATCCCTCAGGCCTCTGGGTAGGTGAGATCAATCAAACATGAAGGAAAGCAGATCTTATACTTAACTCCCTAAGTGGCAGAAAATGCTGAATATGTGGGAGCATTACATGTAGCACAGTGATCTGAAGCTCACATGACATAAGCAGACCTAAATTCCAGGAATCCTTAAATTACATAGATCCAGAACATTCCCCCACTGCTTCCCACTTAAGTCTTCCATATCTCCGTAGCCAACCCTGCTGTGATTTCTAACTCTACAGATTCCTTTGCTTGGATCTTGAACTTCATGCACATGCAGTTATAAAGTTTGCGCTCTATTGCGTTTGGCCAGTTTTACCCAATAAAATATTTCTGAGGTTTACACCTATTATTACATGCTCATTCTTTGTTATTGCTGTCCATTTCCTTTGTAAATGCACAGGTGGACTGTTTCCATTTTGGGGAAATTATATATAAAAATGTACATAATTTGTATATAACATGTGCATTATGTACATATGTTATGTATGGGAGGGATATATAAACAGAATTGTAGAGTCTTTTTGCTTTGTTTTATATGGGGGGCGATACCCAGAAGTGCTCAGGATTTAGGATTGTTCTATATTCTTTGATCACTTCTGGAGGAGACCCTATGGAAGTATTGAGAAATTGAACCAGGTAAGCTGCATGCAAGTCAAGCGCTCACCTTCTTTAATCTCTCCCTGACCCTAATGTAGAGTCTTTTATATAGCATATCTTTAACTTCTTCTGGAAATATTTCTGAGAGTGGGGTAGGTATAGTTTAACATTTTAATAAGCTTCAAGTTTTCCAAAGTGAGGTCTTAATAATTTTCCCTACTAGCAATATTGGAGGATTATGATTGCAATCTTAGTAATTGCTTATAAGTTTTTAAAATTTTGTTATAGTAATTTGTGTGAAGTAGCATTTTATTATATTTTAGGATTTTTTTATTTCCTTAGTAACTAATGATGTTTGGCTTTAATATACTTATTGATCATTTGTCTTCTTTTATAAAAGATGTTACTGTGTCTGGTATATATAAAAGATGTGTTTTAGCTTTTGCCCATTAAAAACATTGGATTGTTTGACTTTGTTGTGTATATTTAGCAGTTTATTATGTAGTCTCTCTTTAGGACACTAGAGTACAATAATGTATCCCAATCAGCAGTCTTAGGTATATTTTCTTAACATTGACCTTTCAGAGAAAGAGGTTTATATTTCTTGTTACAGAAATATAAGGAAGTTTACACGACTGCAAGATCTATACCTTTTACCCCATAGTCTCATCTCATATTGCTATGGTACAATATCAAAGCAGGAAACTGGCATGATAGAGTGGCATATATACGGTGCCATGCCACTTTCTCACCAGAGTAGACTCTTTATGACACATATCATGATTATAAGAATGAGTAAATCCATACAAGACCACTATCCAGTACCACACTATCACCCCTCCGCCATCCCTATCCCTTGAAAGTTGCTCATTTGTCTGCATATTTACATATTTCACATATTAAAAAAATGCTATAGAAATCAAATGATACAATATATGCTCTTTTCCAGTTAGATTTTTTTCACTCAGTGTAATACCTTGAAACTCATGTAAGCTGTGTGCATCACTGTGTCATCATTTTCAGGCTGTGTCACTGCATATTTCACCTTTGAAAGGCATTTTTGCTGTTTCCACTCTGAGAAGCCACACAAACAAAGCTGTAATTGGTATTTATCTGCAGGTTTCTGTGTGGACACAAATATTTATTTCTCCAGGATGAGTGCCTGGAATGTGATTACTGCATAGAGTAGCATAAGTTCAATTTTAAAATAAATGACGAAATTGATTTCCAAAGTCGACTGTGCTATTTTGTTTTCCCTATCAATATATGAGAAATTGAGTTTCTTCACCTCCTCCCCAACATTCATTATTGTCACTATTTTCATGTTAGCTATTCCAATAGACAATTGCCATTTTGAATATAGCTTCAAGTTGTTATTTCCCATTTGTAGATACTCTGCCATGAAAAGGGTCTGTGTATATCTTATCTGCTTTTGAATTTTTTTACAATTGAGATTTGAAAGTTATTTTTAAATTTCTTTTTAAATTTGGGGTAGGTAAGTGAATTTTCAGGTTCAGTTTGTCCCTTTTCCCCTCTTAAAGTCTGGCTGTGTGTCAGGGACTATTCTCAGTATGGTGTTCAGGGGACTGTCCAATTCTGAGGACTGAACCAAGGATTTCAGCATGCAATGCATGCCCTCAAGTCTTTGAGTTATGTACCTAGCCAAGAGATTTGAATGTTCTATGTTTATGTTTTTCTTCCCCCACTACACTTCGTTTAAATACTGTAGTTTCCTAAGTTGTTCATGATGATTTGTTATATATATATAGTCTACATTGATAATCCAGTAGTAGATTACCAGATTGGATAATATGTAATGTAAAAGCCAACTAATTTCAACTAACAAAAATATTAACACAGAAGGCTTAAATTGTGACAACACTTTAGTAATCATTCATGCAAGGACTCATGGTGAGATACAAAAATTTACACTCATTTTTTTCTAAGGAAATACTTTTTGATTATTCCATTAGCAAATTGTTGGTAAGAATCAATATAAAATAAATTATTGTGGGCCTGCTATGGGGACAAGCTTGAGGGGTGGTTGGGAAAACTGTAGCAATGATGGATGAAAGGTGATAGTGGTGTCGGGATTGATGTTGGAACATTGAATGCCTGTAACAAATCATGAACAACTTTCTTTGTGTATTCTAAATAAAAGTTACATTCATTTATAATTTCCAAATATTTTCTTCCATTCTATAGTTTATATTGTTATCTCCTTGAGAGTCTTTTACAGAGAAAACGTTTTTTTCCTTGATGAACATCAGTGTATTAATGCATTATGATTCTTGTTTATTGGTGTCATGTCTAAGAATGCTTGACTGGCCCTACGTTCTGATGATTTCCTCATGTTTTCATTGAAAAATTTTATAGTCCTTGATTCTGCATTTAAATTCTTAGATTCCTATTATGCTAAATTTAATATAAAATGTGAATTGTGTAATGGTGGTCATGGAGAGGTGGTGGTAAATATATCTAGAGCTTTCATTTGGGAAGATGAAACACTTCTGGGAATAATTATGGGAATGATTGTACAACAGTATAAACATATTAATATCACAGAACTAGGAAATTAAGAAATAGCTAAGGGGCCAATAGATAGCTCAATGGGCTAGAGTACAGGCATGCAGGCATCCTTTGCATGCAGGACATACAAGTTTAATCCCTGGAATTGCATAGATCCCTGAATGCCACTGAAAATGATCCCCCAGACTAGCTCCGAACACCACTAGATGTGCATTCCCTCCAAAAGTAGTTAAAATGGGTCAGTTTTATGTTATGCATATTTAACACGTTTTAAGTCAATTGACCTTAAAAGTGTTATTTTCAAATACTGTCATAAACACATAAACACAGAATTTCCTTTTACTTCTCAGAGTTGTCCCGTTCCCCCCTATAAAAGTTAGTCTTTTGAAACCATGAATTTTAACATTATTGTAACTACGAAAACTTTTTTAAAGTTATCTTTCTAGGTTTCTCTCTCAGTTTTACATTAACCTCTTTTTTTTTAAGAGTTTGCAACTCCATAGAGAAAAAGATAGTACTGTGCGTAGGGCCCTTGCGTTGGCCAACCTGGGTTTGATCCCCCAGCATTCCATATATTTCCCCAAGCCTAACCAGGAGTAATCCCTGAATTCAGAGCCAGGAGTAACCTCAAACACCAATATGTATTTCCCAAAACACACACACACACACACACACACACACACACAAAGAATTTGCAACTCCTGATAAATCAGATGTGCCTAACTTTATCACATAGCCCAAGGGTAGGAGACTTGAATTTTGGGAAACCAAAGTCATTTCTTTGTTCGTTTTTTTAGAGTTCTAATTCCTTCCCTCACATACCTCGTCAAGTGCACCCATAAGTGGTGTTTTAGCCCACAAGGAAAACCCCAAATATGGGCCAGCATAAAGGTTAGACCTTACGCTTCCCCATAACACGTCAAAGGACCAGATACTCAACAGAGAGTTCCAGGAGACTGAAAGCAACAGTGGCTGTGTTAAATGCGGAAAGAAAGGCTTTTACTTTTAAACAATATCATATCATCTCCGTATGTGAGAAAATATTGTGTACTACACACAAATATATTCAGACCTGAAAAAAATTGTCCCTCAGGAGTTTTTAATAGAAGAATAATTTAGAGATGAGTGAAAGCATTGAGAATTGCCTTTAAAATCTATCTTAATTAATGTGAATAGGAATTGACTTCATTGAGTGAAGGTTGATGGCTCTTGAAGCAAAATTTCAATGGAATATTTTTTTAAAAACTTCATCAGGGCTCTGACTCCCATAACTGCCATTTGTCTATAGCTCTTTGGAACAAACTTTTCCTAAGCATTTTACACATATTTCTCCTTCTGTTTCTAAATCTGACAGTTGCCATTGTCTGGCCTTGACTTACTGTCTCATACCCCTGCTTCTGGATCACATCTGGGCACCGCATTTTGGTGCCTCTTCTGGGGAGAGCTACTCAGATCCGTGCCTTTGAAAACTCTCCCTGCTGTGCGCAGTCTTTGGTGACTCTTGGGTGTCTGCGCGTCCATTCCCTTCATTGAGGATGATTCTCACACTCCTTGATCTCCAGGGCTCTGGGTCACTTTACTCTACAACCCCAGGCCAAATTATGCTAGGGCTGGAAATAGGATACAGCAGCTTCACCCACTGCAGATGCCCACAATGGAATGGGTTGAAACCTGAAATAAGGTAGGGTGTTTATTTTTTTTTTATTTTTGGGGTCACACCCATGATGCTCAGGGGTTACTCCTGGCTCTGCACTCAGGAATTACTCCTGGGGGTGCTCAGAGGATCATATGGGACACTGGGGGTCAAACTTACGGTTGGCCGTATGCAAAGCAAATGCCCTATCAACTGTACGATCACTACAGCTCCCCTGGAATACTCATTTCTGAGCTCTGTGCAACTACTGCCAACTACTTGCTAGTGAACTCTGAAGTAGAACCCAGTGAAAACCTGATCTAAATCACTACTGGGTGGGGCAGCAAGGACAAATCAGAACCACTGAAAAATACTGAGTGCACAGAACTAACTCTGCGTCAGCATCCAGGGCTGTGGAGCCCATTTGAAACAGCGTAAAAGCAGGAGCACATGGATGGAGAACTGGTAATCCAGTGTTTATTTAAGTCTCAACTGATTCAGTTTTATATTCTTGTTCTCATGTGAAAACCCAAAACCCAAATTCTGGACAAGCAGCAATCCTGACTGAGGAAGAACCTTATTTAGCTGTTCTAACACTTAATCACTTTCTTCAGGGAAAAACAATGTAAAGAGAACATGAAGTCACTTCAGGTGCTTGGGGTAGAGAATCCTCAGGATGATTTGGGCATTATGACATTTTTATTTTGCATTGCCTTGTCTTGCTGTAGTGTGCAATGATGGATTCTTAAAGGTTCCTGACAACATGCATCAGACACCTTCATCCACTGTTGCTGAGGGTGGAATACTATCCCAGAAGGAGCCAATATTAGGATTTCTACATATGCTGGGAATCCTCAGACTTCAGTTCTGCAGAGCTTCAGAGCTGCAAGTGTTAAGAGATCTGCCTTGCACACAGATGACCTGGTTTCAATCCCTGGCACACTGTATCATCCTCCAAACGTAGCCAGGATTGATCCCTGAGCAAAGACAGGAATAAGCCCTGAGTACAAAGACAGGAATAAGCCCTAAGCACAACTGAGTGACTCAGTCCCCCACTCCACCCCATCTCTCCCAGAAAAAAATGAAAAACTCAACTTCAGACTTGGGTTCTTCAAGCAGCATGTGGAAATCAATGTCACAGGGGAGTCTCCAGTAGTATTTGTGTATGAAATTGCAAAATGATAACACAGCAGCTGCATGGTCAGTGAGTGTGGCGATTTAGAGATACCATCAGACCCTGAGCTGCTCTCATCATCTCTCTTCCTGGGGCCGGGAGGGGCTGGAAGGTGAATGTCAGACCTGCTACTTGTACTCTGGATCTAAGCTGATGATTTCCCACAGTCCTTTGGCTCAGACACAAGGTCTTTAGAACAGAGCCAGAAATGTTTCCTGGAGTTGAATGCAGACTGAAGGTCATGGGAGTGACTTTGCACCATGATTAATACCAGGGAATGCTTAGTCAGAAGGCTATTTAACTCCCCTTTAGGTGTGGGCAATTTTTTATAGGCAATCATTTCTCCAGAATATTTCTTTCTGTGCAAACCATATGGCCAGTACCGTGGCTTGGGTCCTGGGGTCCCCGACATGCATGAAGCAGGGCTAGAAGAAGAGTTCATTCACTCCAGCACCCGCCCAAGCATGTGTCTCCCTCTTCACCACGATTGTATTTTTTTAAAACGGTGTCGTGTTCATCTATTTACAGAATAGTTCAGCTAATTAAGCACTTAAAAAGAACAAAAGAAAAAAACATTGTTCTAATTTGTATTCCAAAGTTCATGAAAGAAATATGTTCTATATTCTGAGCTAATTTGTCTCAAATAGACATACTTAATCCCATTTCTCAATAATTTTATTTATTTGAGGGTAGGATTTGGGGCCATGCCTAACAGTGCTCAGGGGCTATTTCTAGCTCTGTTCTTAGGCTCATGATTCTATACTCAGGATCAGTCCTCGTAGTGCTCGGGGAACCTTATGTGGTACCAGGTGTCAAACCTGGGTTGGTCACATACAAAGCAAGAGTCTTAACCCTTATACTATCTTTCTGCCCTCCGTTGGCAATTTTAGGCTCAGCTCAAAAATCTGAACACTATTCTGGAAAAAACCAGAGTGCCTGAGGACAGATGACTGGTTAAAGAAACTTTGGTACATCTATACAATGGAGTACTATGCAGCTGTTAGAAAAGATAAAGTCATGATATTTACATACGAGTGGTATTACATGGAAAGTATCATGCTAAGTGAAATGAGTCAGAAAGAGAGGGACAGACATAGAAAGATTGCATTC
>JAOXYA010065573.1:0-14601 GCA_028565675.1 Sorex palustris | reverse complement strand
GGTAGCTGGGCCTCCGACCCCGCCCCTACCCGTCACTCCCTTGCCTGCCCCAGCAGCGGCCACGCCGCACCCAGACCCCAGCCCGGCCCTGAGACCTACCACTTCGCCTTTGGGTCCCACGACGCCGGGCCTGCCGCGCTCACCTTTCTCACCCTTGTTTCCCTGCAGGCCCGGGAAGCCCTGCAGCCCCGGGGGCCCGCTGTAGCCCTGGGTGCCCACGGGTCCCGGCTGGCCCTGGAGGAACGAGAGTGTCCACGGTGAGCTGACCCCCATGAGCGAGGGGCCCCCAGCACCCAGGGAGCAGCCTCCGTGGGACTTCCTGGGGAGAGAGACTTTGGCGGACACTTAGTGTGGGACAGAGGCCACTGGCTGCGTGGACTCACACCCGGGCCCCTCCAGCCCTGATCCTCCAAGGCCTTGCAGGGAGCCCCCACAGGGCTGAAAGCAGCCGGTCCAACCACCACCAGCCCCCTCCACACCCGGCTGCAGCCCGGCTTGGTGAGGCCTCTGTGGCCCGTGCATGAGGTAGAGCACACACAGATGGGGAACGAGATGCGGGCAGCAGGGCGGCCAGGCCGGGACGGGTTGTGGGGGGTGGACAGCGGGTGCCACCTCGGGTCCTGCATCCAGGGTCTGGCTCACTTTGGGTCTCAGCACCGCAGCCCCAGCCCCTACCCCAGCTCTCCCACCCAGAGGAGACACTTTCTTCTTCTTTGCTTTTGTTTTTGTTTTGTTTGGGTTCTGGGCCACACACAGTGCAGCCCGGGACTCGCTCAGCTCTGCACTCAGGGAGGGGAGGGGTGGCGAGGGGGTGAAGTGGGGGGCCCAGGGGGGCTGAGGGCGGGGCTCAGGGGAGGATGTGGCCCCCACCGACACCAGCCCCTCCCTGACTCTCCTGAAGGGGACCCAGGCCGCTGCTTCTCCGGCCATCTCCTCCCTGGGCATGTGACCTGCAGACCCCCGGGCAGGCTGTGGGGGTTGAGCCGCAGGCAGGGGACAGGGCGTGTGGGACGTGGGCAGAGCTGAGGCCTGGGGACGCCCCGTGTGGGTCCAGCAACCAGAGGGCGTTCCCCTGCTGTGCGCCCGCATCCACCTGCAGCTGGCAGCCCCGTGGGGAAAAAGTTATCGGCCACAGGGGAAAGGCGGCGCTAAACACGGCCAGTGGGGCCAGCTGCCTGGCCAGGGCCCTGTGGCTCCCGAGTCCCGACTCCTGCGCCGAGCTCGTCCCAGGACCCAGAGCGTTCAGGACGGGATGGCCGTGTCCAGGCAGGGGTTGCCTGGCCTCCCGCGGGGCCCTCGTCCTCCCCAGGTGGCACGGTGTGAACCTTGTTTGTGTGGCCATGCTCACCCCGAGGAACCTGACCGCCGCCTCGTCCAGGCTGGCTCTTTCAGAACTCGGGGCGCAGTGCTCCCAGGCCTGCACCAGGACGTGTGAGGAGTGGTGGCCGCCAGAGCCGGGGGGGGGGCAGGACACCTGACAATGCCCGGGGGGTGGGGGTCGCAGGAGGGCCCTGGGGGCTGTGCGAGCTCCTTCCGTGGAACAGCCGTCACGGCCGCCAGTGGCAGTTTCAGCACCCAACACTAGGGGGCAGCCAGGGGCCCCGCAGCGCCCGCCCTCCTGGTGCTGACCAGCAGGAGGCCCTGGGGAGGCTTTGCTGGAAGTTTTGAGGGCAGAAGCCACTGTGGCCTGGAGCTCGTGTCCAAGTTCAGATTTCTCTCCACAGGACAGTGGCTGAGTCACGGCTCTGCTCCCTGGTGTGGGCACACGCAGGGCTGTGGCCTCCCTGGACACGGGGCCAACCCCACACATGCACAACACGTGCACACACGTAGACACACACACATGCACACATGCAGATGCACACACGTGTAGGTGCACACATGCACATGCATGCAGACGCACACATATGTATAGACACACACACATGTTCACACACATGTAGACACACACATGCACACGTGTGTAGATGTACGTACATGCACACCCAAGCAAACACACACACACACACACACACACACAAATACACACACCGAGTACAGCCTGCAGCCTTCAGCCCAGGTCAGAGGCCAGCCTGTCGCAGGCTCTTAGGGGCAGGAGTTTCAGCCGTTATTTCCAGGCCCCAGAGGTGAGGCCCAAGGACAATCCTGGGTCTCGCACATTGTGGCCCTGGGGCTGGGCACAGGCTGTGGGGTGGGGGTGGGGGTTGGAACAGCCCCCTGGGGGCACAGGAGCCCTCTCTCCTGGCTCGGGAGGGCACCAGAGCAGACAGGTGGGGGCCGGTCGCGCCTGCCCATCTCCACCCCCCAATGCCGTCTCCACCCCCCAATGCCGAAGGCCTGCGCGCGGGGGAGGGGGGTCTCCTGTAAGCCCAGGGCACATCCACAGGGCAGAGACCCAGCAGGGTCAAGAGGAAGGGGCAGGCGGCTCACTGCCCTGACCGGGAGCGGGGTCCCTGAGGGAGGAACCGGATGACATTCACACCCATTCCAGAGCGCTGAGTCACCCGCCTGTTCCCATGACACAGGAAAGGGCTCAGAAGTCTGTCCGTGCGCTCACCGCCCCGGGCCCCTGCCCCGTCCACTTGGACACAGCCCCCCCACCCCCCCATCAGCGGGAACGGGACCACAGAGCCCAGAACAGGGATCACCGTGTCTGCACCTCACCTGCTCACATGTGTGAGGCTGATGTGAGTGTGCACAAGAGCGTGGAACCGCGTGTGACAACACGAGTGAGAGCAGGCGTGCAAGCATGCGTGTGCAAGGACAGGAACGTGGGTTGAGTGAGCGTGACAAGCGTGGAAGGGAGTATGATGGAGGCGTGGAGCACGCGTGCGTGAGGAGGTGGGTGGTAATGGAGCAGGGGTGCATAAGAATACGCGTGAGCATGTGGGGGGAGGCTGTTGGGGGTTCCTCCTGGCCCCCAGTGCCCTCCTCCCCCGCCCATGGGCCCGTCTTCCTGTCCTGTCCTGGGCACCCTGGTGCCCTCCGGGGCTGAGTAGTGGCCATGAGGATGGTGGCCGGGGTCCGGCAGCCCCAGGAGCTGCCCCGGGGGGTGTGGGGGGCAGGAGAGCAGCCAGGCCGGGCAGCTCCAGGCCCTGCCCCCACACAGGCCAGTGGCTCCTGCAGCACCGCCCAGTCTCAGCGGGAAGTCCTCTCCAGGGAAGGTTCTAGGCCCTTCTAGGGACATGGTGACGGAGAGGAGTGGGGGCAGGAAGCAGAAGGGGGGCAGTCGCAGCCCAGGGCCGGCTGGGAACCCCGCCCCGGGGTACTTCCGGGACACGTCTGGACCCTGAACCCCCCCCCCCCACTGCAGGGCAGAACAAAGCCCCTTCCCAGCACAACCCCCTCTTTGATCTCGGGAATAATCTGCTGTGTTTGGATTTTACAGGAATGTTCTAATTCCTCCAGCCTACGGCTGCCCATTCCCGCCCTGTCCTGCGATGGGCAGCTCTGGACTATGTCTGTCTCCCGGCCCGCCCTGTCTGCTGGGGGGTTTCTCTCTTGCCGCCTTAAGCGGCCCCTCAGCACCGCGCACCCCCTTCCCCCATGCCCCGGTGCCCCCCACCCTGCCTGCCTTTCTGAGACCCTCATCTCACGGCCCCTAGGGCACCAGTGCTTCCCGCTTTCCCTTGGCTGTTAGTGTCCCGGAACCTCCCAGCCCCACTGCAGTGGCCAGCCCACGCAAGCCACGGCGGCCAGCCCACGCAGCCACAGCACCAGCCCACGCAGCCACGGTGGTCAGACCATGCAGCCACGGTGCCAAACCACAGGCTCCCGCTGCCAGGGCTGGGCGTGAGGCCGCTGGAGAACAGACGATCCGCACAGAGGCCGTGCTGAGCCACACGGGGACGGACGGGGGACACTCCGCCCGGGAGAGAGCCCCTGCCCCAGAGCCCCCTCCCCAGCCCGCCCAGGAAAGGAGCAGCCGTGTCTCAGCCAATTGGGGCCAGTAGGAGGTGAGCTGAGCTGGACACAAGTGCGGGTGTCTCTAAAACAAAATGGAAACTTTGAAGAGTCCTCAAAAACCGCTTTGTTTATTTTAGTTCCCATGGGCAGGGGAACACGCAAACAAAACCCCATTGTCTCCTGCAAGAGGCCCCCCGGGCACTCACACAGGGTGGAGTTGGGCTCCCGGGGAAACCCCGACCCCAGGATTCTGCACTGGGCCGGGCCCAGGGAGAGCTGGGGGGTTTCTGGAACAGACCCCTGATCCCTCTACCCAGGTGGGGCGGGTACCAGCCCAGGGGTCGTGTGTGGGAAAGAAACGGCGCAACTAGACAGCCGTTTGGACGGCTCCGCCGGTTGCAAAACGGAGCCCCTCAGCCAAGCGAGGGTTCGGCAAGAGCGTGGAAACGCGTGGGTGTGTTCTCCGGCTTGGGGGCCCCAGGAAGCACGGCAGATGTTTTCTGTTAGGAGGCGTTGGGAGGCCATGAGGTACATCTGCTTTTTTTTTTTTTTCGTCTCAGTACAAGCCTATCTGGGGCTGTTTTCCCCTCGGCGTGGATGGGAACACAGTGCTCCCGGCCCGCCCGCGGGGACGTGGGGCATGTGAGCGGGGCACACCCGGACGGCAAGTCCAGACGCCCACTCTGTCTCTGCCGAGCCGACACCAGAACCGGGACTTAGCTGTGGACCAGTCATGGATGGGGTGGGCTGGCCAAGGAGCGCCGGGCCCGGCGTGCGTCATGCATGGGACGTCCTTCCAGGCCACCGAGGGAGCCCCTGCCCACATCCCCCGCACCCTCTCTGAGTGGGGGGTCCCGTTCGGGTCCGAGTGATGGGGACGAGGGAGTGACGTTTCCATCGGCCCAGCTCCCGCAGGCCCCTGGCCTCTGTCTCTGTCTGGAAACTCAGGACCACCGGCCGCCGGGCCCACACAGGTACTGGGCGAGGGGCAGCGCTGGACAGGGCAGGCCCGGTGCTGGCCCCCAGGGGGCCCCTGAGTACAGCGTCCCGCAGGCTCTGCCCCTTGGGTCAGCATGAGTGTGGTCCCGCCAGTCGCCTGGGAACCCAGAGACTGTGTGGACCCCGGACAAGCCCCCACTCTGCCTGTGGACAGCATGGTGTGGCCGGGGCCAACGAGACCCTCCAGAGCCTCCGGGACTCCCAAAACGGGTCTGGCCGACAGCTGCGTGCTCACAGGGGCCACGCGGCACCAGGACTCATGTCTGAGGCCCTGCTGGCCTTCCACAGACTGGACCCCCACCCGGGGTGCTGCCCCCAGGCACAACCGCACAGCGGGAGCTTCTGTGAGACCTGGGAGCCTGTGGGTCAGGCAGCCGGTGGGGAGCCCCTGGCATCATGCCCCTGCTTCGATGCCGGCGTGGCTGTGCCCTGGCAGGAAGCTGGGGACGGGGACGGGTGGCACGGCCTAAGGAGCTGGGGCTCGAGCCGGGTGGGCTGCAGGCAAGGCCAGTGCACCATCTGTCTGGCCTGACGCCCTTCTAGGGCACCTGAGTGGACGCTGCTGAGGAGGGGCCTCTCTGCCTCGCCGGGCCCAAGGTGAGGCTCGTCCGGTGGCCTTGGCCTGTGTGCACATATTCATATCCGCCGATGCCTTCCCGGCCCGCGAGCACCTTGCAGATAAGGGGCTTCTTATTTTTAGTCTCGCTTCTATCCCCCCCCCCTGCCCCCAGTGCTCTGTAAAAATAGCCGTGGAAACCACCAGCCCGGGCCGGGGACGGGATGAGGAAAAGGAAGCAGGAGCCAGGAAAGAAACCTGCTTTTCAGATCGGACTCGGGGCTGCTCTAAAAACAGCCCCAAGGCCGCCGGGCTCAGTGTCTGCCCGCCCCAGCCGGGGGCCCCGGTCTCCAGCCCGCCCCTTCAAAGGTGGCAGCACCCTGATGGCCCCCCCACCCCCACTTACGCCCCCCCACGCCCAGCATTCGCTTTTCTAAGACGACAGGCTATGGCATCGCGGCACTTTCCCGGGGACTGACAGAGCCCGGAAACCCACATTCCCTCTGCCAGGGACCCCCACACTGGGCCTGTCACCGCCCTAGGGACAGCCGAGGTCCATGAGGCCACAGCCAGGAAGCCCGGGGTGGTGGGCCCGCGGGGACAGGGAGGGCCCCGTTCCAGCTGTTCTTGGCAGGACCCCCCGGAGGAAGGAGCTCGACATGGCGACGCACTGGTGAGCGGCCGCAGCAAGACCTATCTGCAGATAAATGGTGGTGGGGGTGTCGGGGCAGGCGGGCCAGCCGGCGTCCACAGTCCTGGCGGTCAGGGTGATTAGCGGGGCCGGCGAGGCCTTGGCAGTCGCAGCTAACCAAGGATGGGCAATGGGCGCAGTCCTGTTCCCTCTGCCCCCGCGGCCCCGTGACAGCTCCGCTGGGACGGGAGAGTCACAGGGCAAGTGTCCATGCGAAGGGTCAGCAGGCAGCTGCAGGGCCAGTGGGGAGGGTGTTTCCCAGGCCGTCCGGGCAGCTGGGCCTCAAGTGGGCTATTAACGGGCCGGCGCGGGGGACAAGCCGTCCAGCTGCGGCTCTCCGTTATCTCCCTGTTATCTCTCGGCGATGAAAAACAAGCAGGCCAGAGGGCCAGCACGCCTGTCGGAGAACTCCTTCTCCAGAAACTTCTCTCTCTCCCACAAGCTTCCGGAGCTCTGAGGGACAGCTGCCCCGGCCGGCCGGGTGGTCCCACGCACCGAGTGGGTGCTCTGCCAACGGCTCTGCCCGACGGGGAGTCACAGCCCCGACTCATCTCTGCGCCTGGGGCCTGGGGTCACCCACGGCAGTGCCCAGGGGCTGCTCCTGGCTTTATGCTTGGACATGCTCGGGGGTGGGGCATGGCGGGCAGGCCGGGGATGAAAACTGGACCCCTCGCACACCCAGCCCATGCCGTCCACTGGACTGATTGGGCCCCGACTCCATGCTTAGGGGCCAGAGTTTGTCCCTCAGCTGCCCTCTTGCTCCTGAGGGTGAAATCGTCTCTCTCTCTCTCTCTCCCTCTCCCTCTCTCTGAACCTCACTCTCATCTCAGTAAAACACGGCCACCCCCGAGTGTGTTCCGTCTGACCGGGCGTGCTGTCCATCTGCTTAACCACATGGCATAAAAGCCGTGTCCACTGCCAGCTCCCCCCCCCATTCCCCCCGCCAGGCAGATGTGCCCATCCACACCTTGTCCCGCGTGGAGCGGCCCCCACTGGCCCTGCGGGGCCACGTTGTATCAGTGGCTGTCCGCAAGGCGCGTCCCACCCGCGGCCTGCAGAACCCCCACCTCTCTGTGGACAGGCTGCTGCCCTCCTGCTGCCTCTGCGGCCACGCGTCCCCTCGCCCTCTGGGGACCGGCCGTGTCCCCCAGGCCTCCCTCCGGAGGGGTGGGTGCCATGGCCCCCGACTCTCACGGGCCCCTCACAGGGCGTGGCGGAAGGGCACGGAGGGGATGAGAAACCGTGGCAGCTCAGGGCCATGCCGTGCCTTTGGGATTGTAGCTTCCAGGGACCAGGTTCTGTCGGGACCACAGAGCACGGCCGGGAACAGAGCGGGGACGCCGGGGAACGCCCTCCCTGAGACTTAGTCACAGTGACCCGAGCCTCATTTCCACGGCCAAGTGTGGCCACCGCGAGCCCCAGCTTTTGCAATGGCTCTTGGACGGGAGAGGAATTCTGCATTGAGAAACAGGCCAGGGGAAACTCGGCCTGGCGCTTCCCTAAAGCGAGTCTGGAGGATGGAAAAGCCACTTCCCAGCCCGGGGGCTCCCGGGAGAGCAGCTCCCTACAGCCCCCCCCAGCCCCCACCCTGGCCAGGTGGGCAGGAGCCCATCCACGGGGCCCCCTCAAAGCCCCGCCAGGGACACCCCGCTGTTTCGGGCCCCCGCGTCTATTGTGGGGCTCATTGTCCTGGAGGGAAGAGGAAGTGTGGGGCCCACTCAGGCCAGCTGGGCTCCCAGAGCGGAAACGCCCGCCACTGTCCCCAGCATCAGATAAGGGGTGGGCAAGGGGCCAGTGCAGCCGGGATCCTCAGCCCCCCGGGAGCACGGAGGAATGAGCGCTGTGCTAATATGGTCATGCGCAGCGCGGGCCGCCATCTGCGGCCTTCTCGGGTGGAAAATTCACAGGCATTTTTTGCATAGTAAGCATGTCCGCAGGCGGAACTCTCCAGAAGCCGCTGGGGCCGAGGCCTTGCCAGTGACCCGCTCCTCGCCCTCTGCCTGGACCCCCCACGGCTCCTTCCCAGAGTCTGAAGGCTGCATCCTGGGGGGTCTCAGCGCGGCCCTTCCCCCACCCCAGCCAGCGGGCACACCTTGGCCTCCAGGCCCTCCACATTCCCGGCCCAGGGAACAAAGGCCAGCAGGCCCGATTCCTGGGATTCCTCCCTTGACCCCTTTGTTGCTCTTTCTTTGATGAGAGGCTGCCTGGCTGGTTCTCGTGGAGGCTTTTTCCCTCCTAAGTTCCCACCATCTTCCACCCCCGACTTCCAGAGCCTACTTCAAACTTCTCTGCCCTGAATCTCAGCCCTGGTTTCATCACGGAAACCTCAGGAGTCGGGCCCTCCTCATACCCATTCTGGGAGGGAGCAGAACGTGTGTGTGTGTGTGTGTGTGTGTGTGTGTGCGTGTGTGTGCATGTGTGTGCATGTGTGCATGTATACAGAAGTGTGTGAGTGCGTGTGAGAGTGTGCACGCGCGTATGTATATGTAAGTGTGTGAATGTATGCGAGTGTGAGTGTGCGCGTGCACGAATGTATATGTAAGTGTGTAAGTGTGTGTGGGACTGCAAGCGTGACTGCGAGAGTGAGTGTACAAATATGAGCATCCACATGTGTGCGCGCGCATGCGTATCCGTGTCTGTAGTGTGTACACATGAGTGTGCAGGCGTGTGCCTGTGTGGGAGTGTGCGTGTCAGTGTGAGTGCTGGAGACTGCATGTAGGAATGTGTGAATGTGTGTGTGGTATGTGGGTGTGTGTGAAACAAGGCAGGGAAGGTTCCAGAAAAATGCATCTGGGGGGGGGCTCATGGAGTGGGGAGGGAGAGGAAGGTGAGGGTCTCAATGATGCACCTTAAGGCTGAGGAAACGGAGTCCCAGAGCTCTGGCTCTAGTGCCTGGATGAGCGAGGTGCGGGGTCACTGCCTGCCCACCCCACAGCTGAGGCAGCTCCCGAGGACAGGAAAGCCGCCCACTTCTTCTGGCCATGAGGAAGGGGCCTGTTCCCACACGCACTCACGGCCACGCAGTTCCGGAAGGTTCTTCTCACCCCCTGATTGCGGGGCTGCCCGGCGCTGTGACCAGGCCCCCACCCCCCCGCCCGGCTCTTGCATCCCCAAGCCTCTCTGTGGCGGGAGCTGCGGACGCCACTGCGCTTGGCCTGACCCGAGCTGGGCTGTGCGGGTCAGGACACGGGCCGTTGCAGCCACATTCCGGAAGCAGATTCCAGAATGCCTCGGAGGGAAACCAGAACCCGAAAAATCCCCAGCCCCGAAGCACGTCTACAGCTACAGACCCATCGGGTGGAAACGCCGCGAAGAGAGGAAGCTGCCCCCACCTGCCAGCCAAGCTAGGGGACGCGCCACGCGGGGCCCCATACCTGCAGCCGGCAGACGCCTGAGCGACACAGTGGAGCCTGTGCAAGGGCCATGGAGCGGGGTGGGGGGGACCTAGAGCCCATCCTAGCCTCTCCCCCACCCCCACCCCAGCCTCTCCCTGACCCACGGGCTGTGCTGTGGCCCCCACGGCTGCTGGGAAGGTATCTCGGAACGCACCCAGCTCATGGCCGAGCACTGGTGTGTGGGAGTGAACCTGACTCCGTGTGGGGGTATCCAGCCCTCACTGCGAGCCCCTGCTGGCCACTGCACAGCTCTTCAGGGTCAGTGCCGCCCAGGACCCTTCCTGCCTCCATGACTCTGCCCAGGCCTCGCCCCACGATGGGTAACCCGTGTGCTCCTCGCGCTGTGGGGAAGGAGCTGGGGCCCTGATGGAGAGGCATATGGGTCTGGGCACCATTCCAGACAATCTGGGACCAGCAAGGCACTGAGATGTCTTGGGGGACCAGCGGGCGGGTCAGGGTGAGGCAGGGGACCCCCATCTCCCGTGAGCTGCCTTCTTGGCTGACTGGGCCGCAGGAGGCAGGTGCCCATTACCGTGGGGGGCTCGCCTGCGACGGCCTCGGCATCAATACATCCCCCCACAGTGGTCAGTCTCAGCCCAGAGACCAGGCCAGCCCCTGCCCCGCTCGACGTCCAGCGAGTAAAAATAAATCTGTAAGCGGGTATGTGACTGGGCGGTCAAGCCCAGAACCTTCCCCTTTCAAGCAGCATCGGGGCCACCTCGGGGATGCCAAGGCAGCAGGCTCAGGGGGCCCCCGACGTCCTACCAGCTCCCACTCGGACACCCACGCATGCGCACACGGGCCATGCCTGCCTGCCTGCCCATGTTTGGTGTTTTACAGCCCAGCTGTCGGGTTCCTGGGCATCGAGGCCTCCACGGAGGGCGTGGGCCCACGGGCAAGTGTGTCCCCCAGCAGGTGTGGCCGCCAAGGGGACCGTCCACTTTGGGAGCCTGGCAGTGGGCGGGAGCTTGAGGGCTCTGTCAAAGGAGCTCGTGACTCCGCTGTCTCCCTGAGGTGCGCTGGGAGAAACAGCCGAGATCCCGGAAGGCGGCTAAAGTTAGAAGGAGGCGGGCGGGGCCTGGGCTGCTGACCACTGGCCGCTGGCCGCCCGCCGTCCCCGCCTGCGCAGCTCAGACCTCTGCCGCGTGCTCCTGAGTAGTCCGCTCCCTTGGGCCGGGAACTGCACCTTGCGGGCATCACGGGACCCGGCTCTGTGCTCCCTATGGGCTGGAAAAACTGGGTCTTTGGGCCAACCCAGGCTGATCCACCCCGGGCGCTTCCCGGCCGCGGTGTCTGGGGCTCGGCGACCCGGCAACGTGGAGGTCGGCCACAGAGTTTGGGGCATGGAGCGGCTGGGGGAACTATGCTCAGCTTGTTCCTAGCGGGTCCCGCCTGAGGGTGCAGTTGGGGCAGCGGCATCACCCGCGTTGGCACAGACGCCGGAGAAACATCGCGAGCTACTGCCCTCTTATGGGACACGCAGGGTGTGGCGTGCCAGGGCCCAGCAGTGCTGACGCCTTTGGGTGCAAGCGGGGAAAACCCTGGCGGGCTCGTCAGAATTCAGAGCGCCAAGTGCGTCACTGAGTCCCGCTTGAGACTGTGGAGCTGGACTCCTACTGGGTCTGAGCCCCTGAAAACTGCCCGATTTGTCTCCCCGTCAGTGTGGCTCATCTTTAATTGTTTGTTTTGTTTGGTTCTCAGGGAGTACCCCGGCTCAGTGCTCAGCAAGCTCTGCAGGGTGGTGGGGGGTGGTGGTGGTGGGGACCGGGGACCGAGATGGGTCACTGAGTGCTGGACAAGTGCCCACTGCTGCGCTTTCCTGCCCTCCATCTTTCATTACTTTCAAAAATAGTATTTTGGGGAGCAGAACTCAAGGGCCTGGGGCCACCCCCGCCAACACTCTGCTGGCGGCCAAAGACATGGGCTTCTTGGAGCCGCAATGCAGGGGAGTGCTGGGGACCTGGTGTGGGTGCGTGCCTGGCCCTGTGTGTCTCCCCTGCCCACAGGGTTCATTAGCAACGAGACAAACGGACCATGTGCTCAGTTCCTCAGAGGAAGATGACTCGGCTGAAAGGGGGTAAAGGGACAAACACCAGGACCGGAAGTCCCTGTGCTGCAACCATAAGGCGAGAGAGAGAGAGAGAGAGAGAGAGAGAGAGAGAGAGAGAGAGAATGGTGCTGCCAGCAGGTCACTCTGTACCTGTGAGGCGAGTGCATCAGCAGCCTGATGGCGCCTTCAGACTTCCAGATACTCCAAAATTGCTGCTGTGCCTTTGGACCCCAAAAACTTGGGGCAAAGTTTACCAAGAAAGTAAACGGCCAAAAGTTAGGTATGTGGGACACACCCACAAACCACCTCGGGCTCAGCTATATAATTGGAGGCATGGCCTCTCTGGTTCCTGATCGAACTGCTTAACGTCCATGATCCCAGAGACTCATAAACAAATCTCAGAACCCAACGGCTTTTGGCAGAAATGCATCCAGTCCCTGCAGTAAGTTACAGGCGCTGGGCACCCCAGGTGGAAATATGTTTCAGGTTTGGGCACACAGTGACAAAACATGTGGGGCCTCATGGGATGGGGGTGGAGCTGGCGCTTTCCTCCCCGTCCCAACGAGACCCGGAGTCCCTGCCCACAAACGCCTCTCTGACTCCTGATCAAGCTACTTAACAGCCATGATCCCAGAGACTCAAAAACAAATCTTGAAACCCAGCGGCTTTTGGCAGAAATACATTCGGACCACACAGTAGGTTACTGTTGCCAGGCCACCCCAGTGGGGAAAGGGTGCTGTCCCTCCACCTGCTCCCCCTTGGTGGCTTGGTGGCCACCATCCTTCAGAGGCCCTTAGACAGTCAGGTTTGGGCCCACAGTGATAAGACACACGAGGGCCTCATGGGATGGGTGTGAACAAGCCCTTTCCACCCCACTCCAACGAGACCCCGAGTTCCCTCCAACGAACTGCCTCTCTGGCTCCTGATCAAGCCATTTAATGGCCATCATCCCAGAGACTTAGAAACAAATTGCAGAACCCAGCGGCTTTTGGCAGAAATGTGCCCAGTCCCTGGAGTAGGTTACTGGTGCTGGGCCACCCCAGGTGGGAATAGGTTTCATTCCTTAGCCTGTTCCCCGTGGCAGCCCAGTAGCCGCCATCCACCAGAGGCCACTGGATAGTCAGGTTTGGACCCGCAGTGACAAGACACACAGGGCTTCACAGGATGGGGATGGAGCCGGCCCTTTCCTCCCCACCCCAACGAGTCCCCGAGTCCCCGCCAATGAATCACCTCTCTGTCTCTTGATCAAGCTGCTTAACGGCCATGGTCCCAGAGATTTAGAAACATATCTCGGAACCCAGTGGCTTTTGGCAGAAATGCTCTGGACCCCACAGTAGGTTACAGTTGCAGGGCCACCCCAGGGGGGAAAGGGTGCTGTTCCTTCACCTGCTTCCCCTAGGCGGCTCAGTGGCCACCATCCTCCAGAGGCCTTGGTCAGTCAGGTTTGGGCCCTCAGTGATGAGACACGTAGGGTCTCACGGGATGGGGGTGAAGCCAGCCCTTTCCTCCTAGTCCCAACAAGACCCTGAGTCACCGCCCACAAACAGCCTTTCTGGCTCCTGATCAAGCTGCTTAACAGCCATGATTCAAGAGACTCAGGAGGAAATCTCGGAACCCAGCAGGTTTTTGCAGAAAGCCCTCCAGATTTAATTGTTAAAATTTCGGAATTTCAAAATTGCGTGGCCACTACTGCAGCCACACGACATCATGTTATTCATAACCAGGAATAGAAAACAAATTATCTACTGTTACCTTTTCAGCAGATTTGAGTGTGGGGTAAAATCCCAAATAATAATGGTGGGTCTGGTGTCAAAATATTGAATGTAATCAAAGTAGAGAAAGGGTAATGTGGAAATCATCTGCCCCACAGGTAGGGGGAGGGCGTGGGATGGGGGCATACTGGGGTCTTGGGGGTTGGAGAATGGGCACTGGTGAAGGTACAGGTGTTTCATTGTATGACAGAGACTTAAACCCAAAAGCTTTGTAACTGCTCTCACAGTGATTCAATAAATAAAATTATAAGAAATGAAAAAAAAAGTAAGGTGGAGTTCATGCCCAATTCAATCAGCTAATCAGTGGCTGAATAAATAGCAGTCAGTGGCTGAATAAATAGCAGTCACTGTCACTGTAACTGTCCTCCCATTGTTTGAGTGGGCCCAGTAACGTCTCCATTGTGACAATTGTTGCTGTTTGACATATCGACTTCGTCACGGGGTAGTTTGCCAGGCTTTGCCGTGCAGGCGAGATACTCTTGGTAACTTGCCGGGCTCTCCAAGAGGGGCAGAGGAATCAAACTCGAATCGGCCATGTTGGCTACTTTACAAGGCAAATGCTCTACTCGCTGTGCTATCGCTCCAGCCCAAATAGCAGTACTTCTACATAAAAAAGGGGGGAGGGGCTTTATGGAGCCAGAGTCTATTATTTTTCATTGTAAAGCCATTTTATACCAAAATATATAGCATTTCAAACATATAATGTAGTTTTATTTTTTTATTTTGGTCACCATAGTTTATAAGACTGTTAATGGTAGGTTTCATGCATACAGTGTTCCAGTCCCATACCCTTCCCCAGTGTCTTTTTCCCTCCACCATTATTTTATGATCCCCTGTGAACCATCCCCTCCACTGTCTCCATTTCAAGCTTAGCTCTATAAAACAGTTCTCAGGCTTTGTTGCTTTAGACCTTTTGTTATTTTTTTACTATGCTTCTTTAAGCCCACAAATGAGAAGGATAGATAATTCTGTGTCTGTCTCTCTTTCTGGCTCACTTATCACTTAGCTCAACATGATTTACTCCATCCAGCTTATCCATGTAGAAATTGCATGATTTCTTTTATACCCATAGCCAAGTAGTATTTATTGTGTATCTACACACCGTGATTTCTTTATCTAGTCATCTGTTCTTGGATACTTGGTTTGTTTCCATTTTAGCTGTGTCCATACTGGTGCAATGAACATAGAAACACAACCGTTTTTTTTTTCTGGCTAGTTTTGGAGCCCTTGGC
>JAOXYA010065566.1:0-11748 GCA_028565675.1 Sorex palustris | reverse complement strand
ACAGCGGGTAGGGCGTTTGCCTTGCACGCGGCCGACCCGGGTTCGATTCCCAGCATCCCATATGGTCCTCTGAGCACGCCAGGGGTGACTCCTGAGTGCAGAGCCAGGAGCGAGCCCTGAGCATCACCAGGGGTGGCCCAAAGAACAGAATGTAAATAAATTAAGAGGCCATTCCGCCCCGCATCAAGACCCAGTGAGGGTGCAGGGTTGGTGCCTACTGCAGGGCAAGTGGCTCTCTGCAGGCTCCTGAGTGGCCTGAGCACAAAGGGTCTCCCTCCCCCCACTGGGGCCATGCCCTTCACAGACGCCAGAGTCACCTTGTCGGCAGCTGTGGCTGATGGCAACAAAGAAGAGGTCCCACCCCTTCACCGTGGTCAGCACCCAGACCTTTGGAACCCCAAAGTACACAGCACAACCTAGTCCGACGGCTCTCCCAAGCTCCGCTCAATCTCCTTACCAGATAACGCAGCTTTTCTCTCTGGCCAGGAGGCCCTTGGTAATGAGATGTAACCACAGTGCACACCCCACACCGGGGAGAGGGGAGCGCTGGGGAGACGCCTTCGCGCCACTTCTGGCTCTTGGTTTCCAGACCTGGATTCCACTCCTCTGGCGAGACTGTGCGTGGAACACACCCAGAGGGACCTGTGAGAGCACTCGGGAGGCGAGCTGACCACACCGGGCACAAAACGGAGCTTAGGTGTAACAGGACGTCAGCGGCCAGATGATAATTAAGCAAGAAAATGGACAGGTGCAGAGTTCATGGCCTCTTCTAACCCTTCCTGCTGGCTTAGGGGTGTCAGCAGAACACAAATAAAGGCTGAAAAGGAAGAAAGAGCAAACACTCCACAGGGCTCCTTCCAGAGCCCGGGGAAGGGAGACGATGGAGCAGGAGGAAAAAGCTGGAAAGTGAGCAGAGCCATCGGAGGCTTGACCCCTGACCCCACAGAGGGCCCCTCCAGAAAACTGTCAGAAAGGCCCAGCACTTCCTGTTCCTTCCATCATCTCTTGGCTTTTTCCCCTCTCCTCTCCTTCTGCAAGAAGGAAGCTGATCTTGGTGATTCCAGCCAATGCAGTAAACAGGAAAACAATTGTAAAAGTGACATATCCCCTCCCTTTTTGGGGGGGGGTTAGGAGCCACAGCTGGTTATGCTCAGGGGTCACTCTGGGCTCTGTGCTCAGGAATTGTTCCTGGAGGTGCTACGGAGGTGTCTATGAGAGCAAGGGAGGCTGGGACCTAACCTGTGCCGGTCGCCCAAGGCAAGCGTTTTATCTGCTGTACCATCTCTCTAGCCCCTCAAACCCATTTTTTTTCTTTTTGGGTCACACCTGGCAATGCACAGGGGTTACTCCTTGTTCTGCACTCAGGAATTACCCCTGGCGGTGCTCCAGGGACTATATGGGATGCTGGGAATCGAACCCGAGTTGCCCGCGTGCAAGGCAAATGCCCTACCCGCTGTGCTATTGCTCCAGCCCCTCAAACCCATTTTTCTAAAGGGCACCATAAAACTACTACTACAAAATTACTACTACATACCATGTACCAAAGTGGCCAGCAGAATCACAGATTTGGTTCTGACACTTTCATTCATTTCTCTTTGTATTGTGTAGTACCTCCAAATTCAAACTGAGAAAGGGAGAGGGTAGCTGTAGTGTATCAAATAATGGCAATAATATATAACAATAAAAAAAAGTATTAAAAATACGGTTCTCCTGTTGTTCATCGATTTGCTCGAGCGGGTCCAGTAACGTCTCCATCGTGAGACTTGTTGTTAACTGTGTTTGACATATCGAATACATCACGGGTATCTTGCCAGGCTTTGCTGTGCGGGCGAGATACTCTCGGTAGCTTGCAGGGCTCTCCGAGGGGGTGGAGGAATCGAACCCGGCTTGGCTGGGCCGGCTGCGCACAAGGCAAATGCCCTACCGCTGTGCTATCGCTCCAGCCCATGAAAAATACAAGCTGCTATAAATGTTAAAAGTGGCCTTTGGGGGTTTGAAAAAGAAAGAGGTGAAGCCGATCAAGAACCGAGGGATCATTTCAGCACACTCACTCAAGCCTGGAAGCGTCAGAGATACTAAGCTCCCACTGGCATAGACGCTTCCCTCGGAAACTCAGGGCTGGAGAGTGCAGAGGCCCCCTTGGACAGGGCACACAGCCGACCAGGGTCTGATCCCTGGTATTCCAGAAGGTCTCCAGGCCCCTGCAGGTGTGATCCCCAAGCACAGAGCCAGGAGAAAAGTGCTGAGCAACCACCAGGTGTGCCCCCCCGCCCAAAACGAATAAAAACAGAAAACGTTCCAAAGGTTTTGCCAAGTCACCCGTGAATGCTCCTGCACCGGGAGGGAAGGCTGGGCCAGGTCACCCGTAACCAGGACTACTCAGCACTGGGGGCCCGATGCCCCTAAGACCGGGACCCTCCGGAGCTCCAGAGCTAGAAGTCCCTCTCAGGGAGAGGCAGACGGGCCACTCACCCCACAGCGCAGCGAGCAAGACTGGCCGGGACAAGGGGCACTGAGCAGGGAAGACACTGCCCCCGCAGAGCCCACAGACGGGCCTTGTTCTCCTCACTGGTCTGGGTCTGTGGCACCGACGGGGCGTAAGGACCATTGAGGGGCAGTGGGCTTCTGAAAACAAACTCCTGTAGCGTCTGGCTGGGTCAGGAACCCCAGGTCCTACCTCTGCAACTCCACTGAAACAAAGACCTGAGGAAGGACAGACCCGCTGCCACCAGCCCCCCGTCCGGGCAGCACCCAAACTAAGCACCAGCTTGTCGCACCAGCTCACCAAAGCACCCCCGAAAACAGGGGGCCAAGAAGTCCGAGCTCCATGTGTGGATGTGTTCCAGCAGCCTTACCCCGACACTCTAAAGCACCCCACCCTTCACTGTCTCCTGCTCTGCTTACCAACCCACCCTCACCCGTCGCGATCCACCAAAGGACTCACTTGCACACGGGAGCAGTGGGGAAGTCCCCGGAGCCTCCTCGGGTTAGGGAGAGCTCAGCGGGCGGGGGCGCAGGTGCTGGAGGCCGGGCACCCAAGTCCCAGCCCCAAGCCAAAAACCAAACCCCACCTGCCGGAGAGAAACCTGCTTCTAGACAGACTACTCACCGGGCACCTCCTCGGGTCACTGTGTTTGTTTTGGGGGAAACTGACACCTTGTGGTACTGGGGAGAGCTACTCCTAGTTCAGTGCTCACATTACTCAGGGGATCCTGTGGTGCCAGGGATGAACTCGAACTTCCTGCACGTAAAGCACGTGCTCCCGGCCCAGTCTTGTTGCTTTTATTATCCATCACAAGGAGACTCAATCTTATTCCACCTCAAAAATGCTCACGGCGCCTTGCAGAAATCAGACAGCTTGGCTCGCTCTGCAAGGCCAGTTTCTCCCTTCAACATGCATCTCCCTTGTTTATCGTCTTCTCTGCTGGCTATATCCACTACAGAGAAGCCGGTATTCTCTCCCGCACCCAACTTCTCTCTTCCTCTCCCCTCGTATCTTTCTAAAAAGCTCATAAAAACTATCTGGCTTGGCCAAAGCTAAAGTCTGGTGTGCTTTGAATGTGGCCAACCCAGGTTCAATCTTTGGCATCCTGTATGGTCCCCTAAGCACCATCGAGAGTAATTCCTGAGCACAGAGCCAGGAGTAAGCCCTGAGCATTGTCAGATGTGGCCCCCAAACAACAGCAAATAAATGCAAAGCTTATTCCAGCTTGAATAAAAGGAAGTCTTTTCCTTCTTCTCTTGTTTGAAGTAACTGTATTGTACGTTTCAACATGTGTCACTAAAAATAAACGTGACCCCTCTGTCACGAACGACTCCCACGGCCCCCACCCAGACCCCTAACAAAGCATTATCTACCAAGTTTCCCAAAACGGTCTTCACTCATTAAACATGTACAGAGCCAGAGAGATAACAGAGGGGCAAACCCTGGTTCAAACCCAGCACTACATGTGGTCCTGAGCACCCCAGGAGTGATCCCTGAATTCAGAGCCAGGAGTAAATCCTGAGTAGCACCCAAGGAGCAAATCCTGAGCACCACTGAGTATGCCCCTCCCCCAAAACACACACACACACACACACACACACACACGAGCAAACTAAAAGCCATACAACGTGCAAATAGCAGTCAGGATTTGAACCAGGGCTGCTGAACTCCAAAATTAGACACTAGACCATGTTCGAGCCGGTCCATCCATCTCCGTCCACCCTCCCTCCCTAAGCCCCACCCCGCACCCCATGATCTGCTACACAGGGAGTTCACAAAAAGAGCCACAGTCAACAATTCACAGCACAACGAGGCAGTGTCAGAACTATGGCTTAAGGCCACGGGGGGCGGGGGGGCAGAGGAGGCAGGAAGCAGGGAAGCAGGACAATCCTTTCCGAGGAGGTGACCAAGGAGCTGGGTCTTAGGGACATAGTCCTGGAGACAAAGCGGAGCATCTGTGGGGTGAAGTGCCCAAGCAAAGGCGAGCACAGTCCCAACATGCTCAGGAGACGTGGGGGATTCAGGGCCCGTGAGCTGAGCAGGCTTTCCTGCAGCTGGGGAAACTCAAAGCATTTCTCAGAGAAGACACTTTGCTTTTGGTAGGAAAACTAAGTGGGGGTAGGGGGTGCGAATGGTGGAATGTAGGACGACAGCTGGAGTGCCCGGGGTTCAGGGGACCATAAGGGGTGCTAGGGATTGAATCCAGGGGAGCCACATGCAAGGCAAGCCCTACCCGCTGCACTCCCTCTCCAGTCCACGGGAAATCATCTTTGCGACGCATGGAGGGGAGACTATGGTAGGAAGAACTTGCCCACCGCATTTCACTCTTCCAGTATGAACAGTCGCATCATAAAGCCCCTAGTATGCGACCCGCTCTTCCGTACACGCAGAATGCCACAGGGAACAAGGCCAGTCCCTGTGCTCAGGGCACACAGGGTTTCCTGAGAATCAGGCGATGGTAACACAGCGTCACCACAGAAGTAAGCGCAAGAGCAGGGCCCCGAAGGGTGTAGGAAGGCCAGGGATGGAGGGAGGCAGGGAGGGAGGAGGCAGCACTCCAGAGAACCACCACAGCACCTGCAGAGGCCAGTGCTAGCAAGGATGAAGGCAGGGCGCTGCCACGCGGCTGTCGGCGGAGGACTGCAGGCGTGGTGTGCTGGAGGGTCCTAGGCCCTCGGCAACGGGGAGCGGCCGAGATCAGTACATGACACAGGAGTAAGGAGTGCTATGGGAAAAATAAATTTTATTTCGGTTAACAACAGAAAGGAAAATAATAAAGGGGCAAGAAATCGGCTCAAAATCCATTGGCCTTCAGCTCCGGCTTGAGGACTTCTACCAAAACACAAAGGTACGGTCTCTGGAGATAACACGTCCCGGCACGCTGAGTGAGGCCGTAGCAAGATAGAGTACATAATCCCGCGACAGGCGCTTCTGCAGGACAGGGAGAGGGGGGCAGACCGCAGACATGGGAACACGCACCGGCACACGGGGCTCAGCTCCGGGCTGCGTCACCGTGCGGAGGTGGGGAGGTCAGCCCAGAGTCCTGAGCACCCCATCCCCCACCTCCTAAAATCTATTTGGCTGCCTGGACACCTGGCGCGTGCCTACTCAGGAAGGCGGGTGGAGAGGCAAGAAAACGGGCCCCGAGGGCGTGTTAAATAGACAGGACATGACTCAGAAGGCGGGGAAGAATGAGCCCTAAATCCGGGGCAAAGGAAAGCCCGTCCATCAAACCCGCCACAGCCTTCAGCCCCGGGCTGCCAGCAGTACAAACCCACTTGCTCGCCTTGGCTGCCTCAAGTGGAGGGTAGTTTATAAAATACTCTTGTCCCCCTTTCTGTGTAGTTGGCTCCGTGCTGTTGTTTTTTTTAATGTTTGATTTTGGGGGGAGGTGGGGTCACACCCAGTGGCTCTCAGGGCTTACTCCTGGCCCTGCGCTCAGGGACCACTGTTTGGAGGGGCTCAAGGGGAACAAATGGGATGCCAAGGATCAAACTGGGTCAGCTGCAAACCCCTGGGGGTGGGACACACACACATGCACACACGCAAGGAAGCACCAGACCTGCTGCGCTATCTCTCTGGCCCCACTCTATTTTTAAAGGGAAGAGGACATGCAAACTGTGTACGAACAGACTTCAACTGCTCTTGCCAGAAATGAGCCTTACGGGGCTGGCAAGTCAGTAGAGCCCTACGGCGCGTGCCTTGCAGTGGCTGACCTGGTTCAATCCCCATTTGGCCCCCAAGTACTGCCAGGAGTGCTTCTAAGCACAGAGCCAGGAGCAAGTCAGGAGCCAGGAGTAAGCAGAGCACAGCCAGGTGTGGCCCAGAAACAAAAACAAAAATGAGCCTGACAGTAACACACACACACACACACACACACACACACACGCACGCACACACGAACGCACACGCACACACCTTTTTGCGGCAAGCTGAGCGGATCCTAGGATCAAAAACAAAAATGGGCCTGACAGTAATACACACACACACATACACACACACACACACACATACCTTTTAGCAGCAAGCTGAGTGGATCCTAGGATCAAAAACAAAAATGAGCCTGAGAGTATTACACACACACACACACACACACACACACAAACACGTACCTTTTAGCGGCAAGCTGAATGGATCCTAGGATCAAAAACAAAAATGGGCCTGACGGTAATACACACACACACACACACACACACACACACACACACACATACCTTTTAGCGGCAAGCTGAGTGGATCCTAGGATCAAAAACAAAAATGAGCCTGACAGTATTACACACACACACACACACATACACACATACCTTTTAGCAGCAAGCTGAGTGGATCCTAGGATCAAAAACAAAAACGGGCCTGACAGTAATACACACACAAACACACACATACTCACACCTTTTTGCGGCAAGCTGAGTGGATCCTAGGATCATTCTGCAGGCCCATCCCAGGTATAAGGTGTTCTGCTGAATCATGAAAAGAACTGATTTGCTACTGGGGCACAAAGAACTCCCTTGGTCATCCCCTTAAGATGTCTAAGGAAGGAGAGCTATGATGAAAAATTCAGCTCCTAAGATCCAACCAGCACCAAAAACATGAAGGGTTATACGAACAATGCAAATCACCATAAGGCATAATTAAAGCACAGCTTCCTAAGGCTAGGAGAGAGAGCTCAGTTCAGCTGAGGGAGTCCGGGTGTGATCCAAACACCTAGCTAGGAAGACGCCTCAACACCATAAAAAACAAAAGCAAGCAAAAATTAGCTTCATGGGGCTGGAGCCATAGGACAGCAGGGAGGGCACTGGCCTTGTACGCAGCTGACCAAGGTTTCATCCCAACATCCCATATGGTCCCCCAGCACTGCCAGAAGTGATTCCTAAGTGCAGAGGCACGAGTAACCCCTGGGAATCGCCTGGTGAGTGACCCCGCCCAAAAAAATATTAGCTTCATAAGAAGGGCTCAGTTAAGCCCAATCACTCAAGTCAGATGGCCTGGATTCAAATCCCAGTTTTGTTGCTTACTAGCTAGATTGGCCCTGAACAAACTACTTAACCACTCTGACTTAATAGGGTTCTTTTTTTTTTTTCCCCATAACACCTGGCTGTGCTCAGGGACTATGCCAGGAATTGAACCAGGGTCAAATGCAGGCACACAAGCACCTAAACCTCCATACAATCTCTCCGGCCCATCTATTTACTCATAGGAAGAGTAACACTGTTTCATAGGGTTGAGGGGCTGAATGCACAGTTCAGGGGTTAAGATACATGGGAATGGAACCACATGGTCCGCAGCTATAGCCAGGTGCAGCCCGGGAGCCACCCAAACACCGTTGGGTATGGTCCTGGAGGCCCTCAGCCACCACCATGGATGCCATGGGTTACCCCTCTGCACCACTGGGCCTGAGCAGTTTCTCAGGCCCTCAAGTTAAATGACCAACCCAGCTGATCGAGAATAACAAGGAAGGGCTTCGAGACCCCTTGAGCACAGCCTTCAAAATACCACCCTAGACCAAAAAACTGAACCAGGTCATGCATGTAACATGTAACAAGGCAAAATGACAGGGCTGGGGCAATACAGTACAACAGGTAGGATGTTTGTCTTGCATGCAGTTGACCTGTGTTCAATCCCCAGCATCCCAGATGGTCCTCCAAGCACTGTCAGGAGTGATTCCTAAGCACAGATCCAGGACTAACTCCTGAGCACTGCTGCTGTACCGCCCATAAACGAGAAAAAACACTGACTTGGGGCTAGAGCGATAGTACAGTGGGTAGGGCATTTGCCTTGCACGCAGCCGACCTGGATTCAATTCCCAGCATCTCATAGGGTTCCCTGAGTACCACTAGGAGTAATTCCTGAGTGCAGAGCCAGGAATAACCCCTGAGCATCGCCAGGTGTGACCCAAAAATCAAAGTAAGTAAAAGAATACCTACTGTACTCAGTACTATTACTGCCATCACTCAACTCCTGCAGATAATGCTACAGCTCTGCAGCTTCAGAAAATTAATATCTGAGCACCACCTAAAAATAACTTAATGAGCTTTCCTGTGCTTAGGGGTCATTTCTGACAGTACTGAGGAACCATGGGGGTACCGGGGATCAAACACAGGCCTTCCCCAATCAAAACATGTGATCCAGTCTTCAGAGCTATTTCCTGACCCATTCCACCACCTTAAAAAAAAAAAAAAGACTTATTAGTTTACAACATTCCAGAATCTCTGGGGTACAGCAGAAGCTATGCGTACAGGCTTTCCTCACGCCCACCACCAGAGTTCCAGGGCTATTCCACCACCAAGGGGATATTATTTCCACATGCAAAGTCTCTATCCAAAAGCTGTGCCGCAGACCAGAGAGGTAGCTCGGAGCTCTGCATGTGGGAGGCCCAGACTCCATCCTGCCAAGCGCCAGCCACCGGGTGTGGCCTGAAGACAAACAAAAAAATCTCACCTCTCTGACATCAGGACAGTGGCTGGTGAACATGGTCAACATGAAGCAGAGATTAGTGCCCGATCTGAGGAGCAAATTAACTAATCCAGTGTGTTGGACCCTGTCCTAAACACATCGATGTATCAACTTAACCCTCCAGGCAACCCTGAGATATTCTTAACTCCATTCCCACTTAGATGACAAAGGACACAGAGCAGAGCGTGGCACACGGCCACATCTCAAGAAGCAGTTGGCTCCCCGAGTCACTGTCCTTATGCCCATGTGTACCATCCACACTGCCTTCACCGCCTTCACCTACTGCACAAACTGGCCTGAGAGAAAACATCAGGTCGCTTTGGCTATCTGAAGATCTTTTTTTTTTTTTTGGCCACACCCGGGAATGCTTGGGGATTACTCCTGGCTCAGTGGTCTGGGGTTACTCCTAGCAGGGGGACCACATAGGTTGCTGGGGATTGAACCTGGGTTGGCTGTGTGCAAGGCAAGCGGCCCTGATCAGAATACCATTCTTTAAGTGTTCTCTCTGGAGCATTTGGGGAAATGCAGGTAAGTGCAGGAAATGAATGTGAGGCATTCTAGATCAAACTAACCTTACTAGCCAATCATGGTGCAGAGGCTGGTCCTGAAACTTGCTTCCCTCTCTTTGACTGGGCAAAACCACCTACTTACTGGCGCTGGAGCTCCAGACCTTGTTCGTGTTCTTGACTATCTCAAATCATGCTCTGTTTACCTAGTGGGGAAAAATTCTTTTATAAATGTGGCTTGTGGGGGCTGGAGAGAGAGCACAAAGGGTAGGGCATTTGCCTCGCACGCGGCCAACCCGGGTTCAATTCCCAGCATCCCAAATGGTCCCCTGAGCACCGCCAGGAGTAACTCCTGAGTGCAGTGCCAGGAGTAACCCCTGTGCATCCCCAGGTGTGACCCAAAAAGAAAAAAAATAAATAAATGTGGCTTGCGGAGGTTGGAGCGATAGTACAATTGATAGGGCATTTGCCTTGCATGCAGTCAACCTCAGTTCAATCTCTGGCACCCCATATTGTCCCCCAAGCCCTGCCAGGAGTAATTCCTGAGTGCAAAGCCAGGAGTAACCCCTGAGCATTGCTGGGTGTGACCCACCCCCCCAAACCAAATAATAAATAAATGTGGCTTAGGCCAAGGAGAACTCAAAGGGCTGGAGTACACACAGGAAGCTCTGGATGTGCAGTCCAACACTGCCTCACTCACTCCCCCGCCTTGCACCAGCAGGGATGACACTGGGAGCCCCTAGCACTCCTGAGCTCCAGCACTGAACCACCCCACCAGCACAGCCAGGCTCACTAGCACCGGAAGTGGATCCTGGATGCCCTGAGCATAGTTGTGAGGGCCACGAAGGGGGATGGCTGGAAGGACTGTAGAGATTAGCACATAAGGCCTTGCATGTGGTCAACCCAGGCTGGATTCCCAGCATCCCATGTAGTCCCATGGGCACCGCCAGGAATAATTTCTGAGTGCAGAGCCAGGAGAAACCCCCTGAGTATCACTGGGTGTGGCCCAAACGATCACGATCATCCTGGATCATCCTGTTGTTCACTGATTGCCTCGAGCAGGCAGGCACCAGTAACGTCTCCTTCTTCCTAGCCCTGAGATTTTAAAAGAGCCATATTTAATGCTCTTTCAGGGTTCGGAGAATGAGACCCATCATTGTTGTTGGCCCAAACAACCCCACACAATGATTCCTGAGCGCAGAGCCAAGAAAATTCAAATTTAGCTTTCCAGTTCCCCTGAGCACTGCTGTGTAGCCCAAGCCCACCACTACAGTGATTTTATGGGGGGGAAAACAAGTCACTTCCCCAGAAAAGCTACTTCAGTTCTTTCCTTCCACTGCCACAGTGTCCCCAGACCATACAGCAACTGTCACATGCCAGGGACTGGAAGCAACTGTATCTATGGCCCCAGAGTGGTACCCAGTCAGCATCACCTCTTACAAGGCGGGCTCTCTTCCCTTTAGCCCCACCACGTCTTCCCCGTTTTTCTCACTCTCCCACTCACCAATCCACACTCCCACGGGGACACTGATCAACCCTCAAGGCAGAAAGAGCAAAAAAGCAGTGACAAGCTCCAAGAGTGGACTCGGGAGGTGGTGGGATCAGGGCGGGACACGCTCAGGGAGCACCATGGAGGAACTTGCCTTCCCGGAGTAGAAAGACTGTGCACTCTCTCTGCATGCAGACGACCTGGGGTTGATCCCTGGCACCACGCATGGTTCCCAGCCCAGCTCAGCCGGGAGGGAGCCCCAACAGGGCTAGGGGCTCCCCACCACCATCACCTCCCTCCTCCAGAAAGTGTTGTTGTTTTTTTTTCCCTAGCCTTCCCACCAGGTGTCATACACAAAAATCTTCACTTCAACCAAGAAGCCCAACGATGCTATGGGGACGGGGAGGGGGATCCGGAGGCCCGGAGGAGGCTGCTCGGAGGAGCGCGCCAGGCCCGTGGCCACGTGGGCGCGCACGGACGAAGGCGCGCGGCGGCCCCGTCCCGCACCGCGTCCGTTCCCGGCGGCACGAGCGCCGGGAGCCCCGGCAGGCACGCCCCGCGTCTGCGCCCCCGTGGCCTGGCCTGGCCTGGCCTGGGGGCCGCCTTACCCGCCGGGCCGGGCCGGGCCGCCGCTCCTCGTCCTCGCGGCAGGCGCTTCCACTCCCGGGCTCCCCGCGTCCTCGGCCGACACCGGGGCCGCCGCCGCTCTGCGGGGCGGGTGCGCCAAGGCCGGAGGGCCGCGTCCACCACGGCCCCCTCCGCACCCGGCCCCCCGCGGCCCCGCGCCGCCGCCGCCGCCGCCGCCGCCCCTCCCG
>JAOXYA010065557.1:0-11748 GCA_028565675.1 Sorex palustris | reverse complement strand
TACTGGGATCATTGACGGTGGAAAATGGGCACTGTTGGAGGGATGAGTACTCGATCATTATATGACTGAAACCCAAGCACAACAATTTGTAAGTCTACAACTGTACCTCATGATGTCTCACTAATAAAAATTTTTTAAAAAGGGCTCTTGCGGGCTCAGGTAGGCAATCGGGCTCAGGTAATAAGCTGTGCCCAGGTGTGTCTCACCTTCATCCCACCCCTGGGGTCTGCAGGCCGACACCCAGGAGCTGACTCAGACATTGGAAGGGGAGAAGGGGCCGCTGTCGGGGGACACTGGGCGAGTAGACGTGGGCCCAGGGAGGTCAGTACACGCAGAGTGGGGCTAAGCGCTTTGGGTTTTCAATCCTGTGGGGTTTTAGTTTTTGTTTGGGGACCACAGCAGGGATGCGCAGAGACTGCAGGGGACCAGGGGTACCTGGGGAGATCCTGGGCATCCTGCACACACTCCAGCTGCTGGTTCTCTCTCTCTCTTTGGTTTCTGGGTCACTCCTGGCTCTGCACTCAGGAATCACCCCTGACGGTGCTCAGGGGACCATATGGGATGCTGGGAATCGAACCCTGGGTCCGCCGCGTGCAAGGCAAACGCCCTACCTGTTGTGCTATTGCTCCAGCCCCACCCCCCCTTCCTTCCCTTGCCCAAAATTCTATAGTACTTTAAGCCAGTGATGAGCCAATCTTAAGAAGAGGACGGGAAGTCATAGTTCTTAAGGAATGTAGGCAGAACTGTAACCTAGTCCCTGGAGGCACGTGGGGTGGATTCCCAGGGCTGAAGGACACGAAGCCCCTCAAAGGGTCAGGCCACGTGGGGCCGGACTGTTCTGGGATCCTCTGGGCTGGCGAAAGCCTGCTGCCCACCATGGGGCGTGGGTCACTGGCCACACTCAGTGGCTTTTCTCCTTTTCACAGCCCGGCGCACCCCTGGTAAGTTCTGTCCCTTCCCTGTGGGCTGTTTCTCACGCTGTTGCCCTCGTGCTGTGACGTTCAGGCTGGCCAGATGAGGCCTGGCCAGCCGTGGTGGGCATGTCCTGGGGTCACCATGGCCAGCTGGGGACTTGCTCTGCATCCCAGGAGGAGGCGGGGCCCAGGCGGGGGCTGGGGTGGGGCCCCACAGCTACAGTCTTCAGCCTTAGTGCCCACAGGCCCTGCCTGGCTCAGGCTGTATCTCAGCATCTGGGGCCACCACAGAAAGCTCCCATGGAGCAGACAGCCCCGACACTAGGGGCCTCAGCCCTGTGCCTCGTGCAGCCTGGTCGGGGGGTGGGGGTGAGGGGGCATGAGGCCATTGCAGGACAGGACAGGACAGGACCTGTCCAGATCTGTGCACCAGATGAGTTTGCTCATCTGATGAGGTAAACAGGGTGGGGAGAAGTTAAGTGGCCCCCAGGCTTGGAGAAGGGGCCAGCAGGCCTGACGCTCAGGCTTCTGTGTCTGTCGGGGAACAGCCTTGGGGGGCCCAGGGACACCCAGCCTCGGAGCGAGGAGCAGGTGGGGTCAGGGCAGAGACCTGGGGCCCTGACGGAGAACAGAGTAGCCACAGAGCGAGACGGGCGGGCACATGGGCTCTGCTCCACCTGTGCGTGTGCCGTCTGTGTCATGCGTGTGTCCAATAGAGTGTGGCCCATGGCATGCACTGTCCATGTCATGGGTGTGCCCAGTACAGTGTGTGCCCATGGTGTGTGTGCTTGACTCCCCATGTGCATGCATGTGACCGAGAGAGAGAACGCATCTGTGCACGGTTGGTGCTTCTATGAGCCGTGCTTGTGATGTGTATTGTCTACACCTGCACACGCCTGTGCGTGCCCAGGAGCACAGGGACACAGGTGTTCAATTGTGTGCATGCACACATGAGTGCCTGTATCAGCTACGTGTGAGCTTTTGGGTGGGTCTTTCTGTGCGTATGCATGTGTGCAAGCGTTTGCACACACGCTTGTGTTGCGTCCTCACACGAGTGCCTGGAGGAAGTGAGTGTGAGCTTGTTTGTGTGTGTGTGAGCATATGTGTGCATATCCGTGTACATCTGGGCCCACGGGCGTGTGTGTGTGTGTGTGTGTGTGTGTGTGATTGTGCGTGCACCTGTACCTGTGGTGTGTGTATTGTGGCCGGCACATGTCCTATGCTGCGTGCAGAGTGAGTGTCTGTGTGCAGGGGAGGGGGGGACGCCGGCCCATGGGTCCGGGCAGGACACGGCCTTCCCACCGTCCTGTCTCTCTGGCTGTCAGGCCTCGGGGAAAGGTGCTGACGGAGCTGCTTAGCCGCTGTTTCTGACAGGCGAAGGTGACGAATGACCTGGGTGGAAATCTGGCCAGGTGAGAGCCGAGTACACCAAGAGAAACAACAATTTTTTAGGCAGAGGCCGCTGCCAGCCCAGGGTGGACAGCCCCGTGGGGATTCGATTTCTCAGCTGAGCTGCAGACCTTGGTCTGGTGAGGTGCCCCCGTGCCCCCGAGCCCCTGTGCCTGCCAGCAGCGCCCTGAAGTCGCTGTTCTGCATTTTGCTGGGCATATGGGAGTCGGGAGCGTCTTGGCTGGCATCCAGACCCCCCAAAGTTGGATTGATGGCGCGGTGGTGAGGGTCTGGCCGAGGCGGGCGTGAGGGATGAGGCCTGTGTCTTTCTCCGCTCCTCCTCTTCTTCCTTCCAGGCGGGCCTCCTCAGAGCAGGCCCGGGGAGCTCCACGCTCCCCATATTTCTTCCTTTGTGCCCCGGGAGAGCCTTGTACCAACCAGTGATCTCTTTCGTGGTTCCAGTCCATTGGGCTCATCAGTTTCCCACACTGACTTTTTAAATGGCCTCATTTTTCCTGACGTAGAGAAACCAAGTCACGGGAGATCCCAGGGGGAGTCATCTGGCTCTCACGGAAGAAGGGCCTGGGTGCAGCTTGGGGAGCCCTGGCTTTCGCTGCAAGCTGTGATGTTGTGGAGACAGGAGTTGTCACTCCAGCTGCCGGTGGGGGGGTGGGGGGAAGGGAACTTCTCGCCTCCAGGATTTGGAGTTCCAGTCCCTGGCCTGGCCCCGCCTCCGCCTCAGTTTCTGCAGCGCCTGGAAGCAGAGACAGCTAGATCAGCCCTGCCGGGCCGACCTGCCCAGCTTCCCGTCGGCAAATGCCATCGGGGCTGGCTTCAATGGTCAAGCACGGGATCCAGCTCCCTCGGTGCCAGGGCCAAGGGGGCAGGGCAGGGTGGGGCTGGGTAGGCCCAACCCGTCTCTCCGGCAGCCTCACACTCGGACGGTGGTGCTGAAGTCAGGAGTCCGCCACATTCCCGCATCCCCGCCATCCTGGAGGGGGCCTGGATGCTAGGAAGCCTCATTTCCTCATCCGGGAAACAGAACTCCCCACTGAGAGGGGAGGGACTATGGCTGTGTCCAGGCTAGGCGGGTACAGGAGCAAAGGAGCTGCTGGCTGTGCCTGAGACTCTGAGCCCACAGACAGAGTCTCCCAACCTGAGTGCAGCTGTGTCCTGAGGCTGACACCCACACACAGAAACGGCACCTTTGCTGCCCACCGACCAGTACTGTACTCGCTCCAGGAAGTCTCAGAAATGGGCACCCCTGCTGCCACCAGAACACGCTCTGTGAAGACTTGGGTCTTCCTTGCGGAAACCTGCATCCAAGGCAGACGCCTCATGGTATTATAAGGAGGTTGCTCCATGTGAACCAGCACAGCCCCCAAAGCTCAGGCTCTCCCCCCCAGGGATCAGCAGTCTTGTCCTTTAGAATCACCTTCCACCACATCTAACTGTGCTGACAACACTCGGCGTCTTGCTCAGAGCATTGACAAGGTGTTGTTCATCCTGTTGCGGAGTGGTGGCATTCCTGCGGGTAAGTCCTGTTAAGAAACTAAGCCTTTGAAAAGAGGCAGTGGCGCAGCTTTCAAGACACATGTTCTTCCCGCCCTTAATGTCGTGGCGAATGCCCGGTCATCCTCATTTCTCCTCCTGACTGATGCGTCTCTGAGCGACAGGGCTTGGCTGGGAAGCTGAGATTCCCTCTCCATCCTTCGGCGTGAGCTGGGATTGAGTCTGGCCCGGCGGCCACACACTGGTGTTGCTTCCTGCGCCAGACACAGCTGAATGGTCAGCACTGTCCTGGCATCCTGGCGTGGATGGATCAAGCCACTCCCAGTTCTCTCTGTCTCCCTTTAGTCCCGCCTCCAGCTTCAAAGGCGTTCGTGGGGTTGGTGGAAAAGGGGGCAAGGGGATTTCCAAGACCTTCTTGTTGATTGTGTCCCTGTGCACTAATCCTGAATAAGCACTCGTGGTAATATAATCGTCACATAAAAAGCCACCAACTGTTTCATCTTTGCTTATCAAGAATCAGCGAGCGCCAAGGACTTTGGGAGCACATTCAATTTAAAGACGGAGGCCGCCGGGCTGTGTCAACCCAGCTTGGTCACCAGTTTCCTTTCAGCCGCCCGCCTTCTCCTGGGTCACCTTCCTGTGCTGGCTCTTCAGAACAGGCTGGATCCCCTCCCTGGGCAGGGCTGTGCACAGCCAGATTCAAGTTCATGCAACTCGTCAGAAGTGAGAAGCGGCTCCTTACAGTGTCTGCCTCGGATGTGGAAGTCGGGGGTGTGTATTTCTGAAGGTCTGGGTACTTTTGAATAAAACATTCTATTGAGGAGCAAATCCCTGGGGGCTGGAAAACTAGCACAGTGGTTAAGGTGCTTGCCTTGCTTGCAGCTGACCCGTTCCTATACCCAGGAATGCAAACAGTCCCCAGCACTGCCAGGGGTCACCCCTAAGCACAGAGCCAGGAGGAAACCCCAAGTGTGGCCCAAACCCTTCTCCCAAAGCGAGGGAGGGAAGGGAGAGAGAGGATCGGGGGTGGGAGGCAGGTACCCAGTGGCGACCATCAACTCCTCCCTTCCCTGCACCCCCTGATCTCTCCCAGAAGTCACCACACACACAGTCTCCACATCTCCTCTCAGTTCGTCACATCAAAGGCCACCAGCGGTTCCATCTTTGCTTGTCAGGAATCAGTAAGTGAGGGGCAGGAGGCTGGCCTTGCATGCAGTGGACCTGGGTTCAATCTCCCACACCCCACTCGGTCACCTGGGCCCTGCCAGGAGTGATCCGCAAGTTCAGAGCAATGAGTAAGCCCTGAGCACTGCTGGAGTGACCCCCAATCCAATAAATAACTATACAAAAATCTAGAATATATAGACATGAGGCCATGGGGGTTGGAGCGACAGCACAATGGGTAGGGCATTTGCCTTGCACATGGACAATATGGCCGACCCAGGTTGGATTCCTCCGTCCCTCTCGGAGAGCCCGGCAAGCTACTGAGAGTATCTCGCCCGCATGGCAAAGCCTGGCAAGCTCCCTGTGACGTATCCGATATGCCAAACACAATAACAATCGTCACAATGGAGATGTTACTGGGCCCGCTCAAGCAAATTGATACACAATGGGAGGACAGTGACAGTGACAGAAGCCGCGGGGTTGTGCTAAACTAGTTGGGTCAGAACAGAGCCTGGGGGACCCTCACCCTGCTCTCAGAAAGGCGGCCTGGGCCGGGGCCACGCCACACTACACAGATGCAACTGCTGTGCTCCAAGGGCTGCACCAGGGGCACTGGGCAGGTGACCTTCCCTCTGCGCCCTGTGGCTGGGCTTCTGCGTGTCCCTCTACACTCTCTGTGTCCAAGGCTGAGCTCTGCATGCCCCCTGTATCCCCCTCTCTCTTCCACACAAGGCCGAGCTCCGCAAGCACTTGGAAGCGGCTTTCCCATCTGGGGCTGGGGTGGCTGCCCTCTCCCATAACATAGGTGGGCTTGCGGGCCGAGAGGGCCTCCCCAGGAGTGGGAGCAGACCCGTGGTGGTCCGGTGGCTCGTGCCCTCCCGAGACTCCCCAGCCACATGGGGACTTTCCCCAAGGGCGCTGCGTCCTTCCCTTTCGGCCACCCCATGTGATGGAGCCCATGCAGACTGCGGGAAGAGCCCAACATGCTGCTGAGCACTGATGCGTTGAGCTCCCTGCCACACGCACACGCACAGCTGCCTGTTACCCACTGCGGGTCCGTGCTCTGTGTGCACATCCTACATGGCGTGCTGCGTGCCACTGTCACACACTGCGTGCTGCAAGCTCCATGCTACACTCCGGCTCTCATCCAACTGCCCCAGGAGGCCCCGTTTCTCACCATCTTTCCCCGAAACCAGCGTTTCTCAACCATTGCCCAACTGCAGTGCCTGGTTCGGATCCCATGTGTCCCCGTCCTATTGTTCGACTTCTTTCCTGCTGTCAGGCTGTAGCGACCTACCCCCTTACTGGTGCCCCCTTGGAACACCCTGGGGGCCCACAGTGGGCCGTGGGGTAATCTGGCTGAGAAACACTGCTCTAAGCTCTTGGTTCTCCGCACAGGAAGTGATTTTGTGCCTATGGTGTATCTGTGATGTCTGGAGACCGTCCTGTCCTCATCTCGCTAGGTGGGCGGGTATCACAGTCCTCCCGTGATGAACCCATGGGAGCTGATGGCCCTTGACTCTGCCCAGGAAACCCTCGGCAGAGGATAACCTGGTTCCAGCTGGCTGCTCTTGAGAATAACTCTCCAAACTCGTCAAAGTTGGAGGAGCACACGCGGGTTCAAAGAGTGCCTGGGACCCCAACAAAGTCTCATCACGCAGGGGGCTTAGACCAAGCACCCTGAGTGCTGGAGCCAGTGACCCCCGGAGGAAGGAGGCTGGGAAGGCGGGGGTGAAGGTCAATTCAAGGTGCACCAACCTCCTGCGAGAGATGAGTGTTGACTGCTCAGGAGTCCTGGCAGGGGGTTCTGAAGCTGGTGCCCGGGCTGTCCCTCCCCATGTCAGGGCCCTTCTGGGAGTTGGCTGCAGCCTCGCAGCGAGGGTCAGCAGCACACAGGACAGGCATGCGTGTGGCAACATTCAACAGGTGGGACACGCAGCAGGACAGGGAGTCTGCACCCCTGTCCTGGAGACACCTGCCTTACTGCAGAAGGAAAACCTGACAAGGAGTCCCAGGGGGCAGCTGAGAAGCCCAGGGGGGCGTTCTGGCGCGGGGTAAGGGATCGGGCACCCTGTAAGAGGCGTCTCGGCCAGGAAGAATGGAGATGCAGAGTGAAGCCCTCGGACCCTGTCTGCTCCTCGAGCAGGAACGCACGACCGAACCCTGAAGCTCCCACTCCTCCTCCTCCCGTGCTCCTTCTCAGGGGCGTTTGCTTCCTGAGGACTGGGGGGGGGGGGCGTCTGGAGCGTGTGTGAGGAGACCGAGCAGCACAGGTCCTTCCGGAACAGTGAGACCGAGTCTTGGTTCTGACCGTCCTCTGACCGGCAGGGTGGGGCATGGCTCTGTGAGCAAACGGTGCCCCCTGGGAACCAGCTTTCTGCCCGGGCACCGAGAGCGGAGAACTGGGCTCAGTTGCCACGATCAACTGCTGTTTTCCAAATTTATTCCCACACCTTGGAAACCATAGATTTCTGTCCTGATGACGGATGTCACTGTAGCCCCTGGCCAGCCCTCCCCCACAGGGCCGCTGGGCAGAGTGGCGGGCGTCTCTGTCCGCCGCGGCAGCTGGAAATTGCTCTAAGATGGAGCATGAGTTAATTGCCCTCGGGGAGTGCTATTGCCCTCTCTTGAATGAGTTTCATCGGAAGAGGCATTTGACGGGCCGTCCCTTGAGTGAGATCAATCTGCTCCCTGAGTTCGGGACTAGTTATCCTCAGGGATTGGGCGGGGAGGAGACCTGGTACTGGTGGCCCTGTGATAGGTGCGGGGCCCAAAAAGGGTGCCCAGGTGTGCAGCTGTGAAGACACCTCAGCAAAGGTCCACAGTGTTCCTCAGCCCAGGCTGTGAGGTGGGGGATGGGGTGGGGGAGGGGTTCTGGGGGATGGCAGGGACTGGGGGCCACCTAGAGGAGTTGGAAGGGTCAGGGGAGGCTCTGCGTGGGGTTGGAGTGGCCGAGGAGGGCGGAAGTGAAGGCCTGGAGCTGGCCGAGGGCTCCCCAGACCGGGAGGGGCCTCTTCCCACACACAGGCTGGAAACTCCACCAGCCAGTCGCCTGCCCTCACCCCGTTCCCCTCATCACCCCCACCCAGCCAATGAGGGAATGAGGCTCAGGCAATTCCCACCCGTGCCCATGTCACCAGTTCAGGTAAGGGACGTGACAGATCTGTGACCTACCCAGAGGGTGTGTGACCCTGGTTGGCTCCCTGTGTGCTGGAACCCCCCCACCTTCCCGGGGACAGCCCTGTGGGGCTGAGGGGGCGACCACAGGGAAGCAGGAGGCAGCAAAGGGTCACGCGTGGCCCTGCCCATCCCAGCATCCTGGGGGTTGTGGACTGAGAGTCCTGCCCCAGTGACCAGCGCATTGTTAATCTAAGCACGTGACGAGTCTCTTCCTTTCCGCTGCACAAAGAGGCCCGTGAGCGGTGGGTTTTCTGTCCTCCCCCAGCCGCAGGGGCCTCACTGCGGGGTCTCTTCAGGCCCACTGAGCTGAGGAAACCCACTCTGTGCCCACTCACAGGCGCCCAGGAGAGCAGCTGCTGCAGAGTCTTCCTGTACCCGCGGGCTGGCCGGGAGATCTCCGGCGTCTCTTAATATCGAAGCGGAGATGTGTGTGTGACCCCAAGGAGGGGACCTCGAGGGCTGGGTCCTGTGTCCCGGTGCCTCCGTGTCCTGTCCTGGCCAGACAACGTCGTTATTTTTAGCCCCAGCGTGGTGATACCCCATTGTCTGGAGGGCCGGGGTTTGTTTACATCCTCCTACGGAAGGACATCTTGGCTGCCCCTGGATTCTGGCGGCGATGACAAAAGCCCACGGGACGGTCCCTGTGTGGCCTCAGCTCCTCGGGGAAGCGCCAAGGGGCGCAGTGCCCAGCTCTCCTGGCGAGACCGTACGGTATCGAGCAGCTCAGCTGCAGCACCTTGATTCCCACCAGCCGCCATGGCACCATCCTGTGGCCCCAGGGCCCCGCCAGCATCTGGCCTCAATGCACCAGGGTTGGGCCCTTCTCTCGTGAGAACTGTGGGCTCTTGTGCTACCTCTTGGGGGGCGCCATTGCACCCAGGAAACTCATCCCAACAGTGTGCTCACCCAATTCAGATTTCCTGTTTTCTATGCAGCTGATGGTATGTGTGCAACTGCGTGTGTGCCTGTGTATGTGTGCGTGTGCGTGTGTACGTGTGTGCCCGTGTGTGCGTGTTCGTGTGTGTGCATATGTGCATGTGTGTGCATGTGTACATGTGTTTGCATATGTATGTTTGTGTGCGTGTGCATGTGTGCGTACATGTGTGTGTGCGTGTGTGTGTGTGTGTGTGCTCATGTGTGAGCATGTGTGTGCGTACAATCCTAATGCCTGGTGCCTGGGTCTTGGCAGTGACGAGCTCTGTTTCTTGACCACAGGAATCCCCCCCCCCCCGATGTCCCCACACAGAGCCTTCGTGTGAAGTACACATCCCTTCTCTCCACTCCATCCTCCTCACAATGATCTCGGGCAAGTCACCATCGGTCGAGATTCAACCAAGATGCCTCTTCGGAGCACAGGCCGTGTCAGGCAACTCAGAACCCCTCAGCCGGTCTTCCTGCTCTCTGGAGGGTGGCACACGGCAGCTTCAGCATCTCTGGCCTTGGGGCTGGATTTCCACGGGGGCTTTGCTGCTCGTCTGCTGAGAGATTCACTCCACACCGTGGACCCCTGTATCTTGATCTACACACCGAGAAAGTGGGGTTAATACTCCCTCCGGGGCTGTGCAAATTCAAAGACTTTATAATTCCAGGACCAGGCGACATCCTTCTACGTTTTAAATCAATGTTCCCTCCTCAGACATTTTTGTCTTGTCATTTGAGTCCATCAGCTCAGCACTCATTGAATTGTTAAGCTTTGACCCGTGGAGGGAAAATAACCTTGGACTTTATTTCCTGGCATCTCCCACCTGCATGAAGATTCAAGAGCAGAGCTGCAGGTACAGGGAGTCACAGAAGCTTCTAGAAATGTGTGGTACCCCTGTGGCCTGCCTGGCCGGTGGGGCACGTCCTGAGATGCCCACTTGCTGAGAGGGTGTGTGGCACCTCCGTTCCTGCCTCCAGCTGAGAGGTGTGAGGGAAGCACCATCCATCTCCCGACATGGGGAGATTCCTCCTCAGGTGCCGTGGGAGCTCAGCAGTGCCCCAGATCTGGGGTGTCTCCTTCTCAGGGACCTGACTGGCAAATACAAACCAGGAATGTGAGGGGAGGGCCTGGACCCCAGGCGAGGGGCCCCCACCCCCACAGCTGGCCTTGCAGAGGTAGGGTTGTGTCCCATGCCCCCAGGCCTTCCTTGCCTCAGTTTCCTCACCTGTAAAGTGGCAATGGTGGTGCCCAGTGGGCGGGCAGGGCCTGGAATCCCTCTCCAGCCCAGAGCGCTGCTGTTCTTCCTCTCAGCACACTGAACTTTCCTCTGTGGGGGCGGCAGGAAGTGTCTCCCCTTGAATGCCCTGTCTTGGTTCCATATCGGGCTCATGACGCCGCGCTGTGATTGGTCAGGTGCCGGCAATGAGCACCGTCTCTGGAGCACTTGGCTAGTTCACTGTTCACTTCTCGCCTTCGACTCTGCACCCCTCCAGAAATCACCCTCTGCACTGACATCTCTCAACCTTTCTCTGTTTCCTCCCCATGGGCCCCTGTCCTAAAAGGTGGCCCGTAAGGTCATTAATGCACTTTGTGGTCCCTGTTGATGCACTTTAAACCTGTGGCCTCTGGAACACCTGGATGGTCCTTGGTGGACAAGCTCTGGTCTCGGGCACTGCATTTGCTCTGTGCAGGGGATGAAGGAGGTCCCTTTGGGGACCTGGACAAGGAGGGCACATTGTGCCGCCGTGTTTGAGTTTCACTGTCCTGGTTGCAGACCGGCCAATGAGAAGGACACAGTGGATTCAGGTCCACGTCCCCGGGCCTGGGGGTGTCCGTGGCCAGCCTGCCCAGTGATGGATGACCTCTGGCCAATGACCCCATGGCAGATGGAACTCTTGTCCATCACAGTCAATCCTCGTGAAGGTGGGAGGTTGTGTGGCCTGGACCCCACCCGCTGGTTTCCCAGCTGTTCATACTGTTGCAGCCTTAAGAACCTGGGTTCTTAGAGGTGAGCCCGGGGGTCTGCACAGCAGCGACGGACCCTGGGGTGGGGGGGCTCTGATGGCCCCAGCACACACAGTGAGGACAGAGGCAGGCGGTCCCAGGGTTAGGGAAGAAGGTGACGCTTACGTATCAGTAATCTGAGTGGATGGGGACCTGGGCGGGAACTCGGCAGGTGTGGGCATGCGGAGGGGTGTTGAACTCAGCTTGATTCAACATCTTTATTAATGGTCTGGAAGTGGGGCATAAACAGAACATGAGTTAAATGCCTGAATACCGAACTGGGAGGTGCTGCAGAGGACAGAATGGTCACTCTCTCATCTGCTCGCTGGACAGGATTGCATCACTCAGGGCGTCTCCCGCTGGAGAGTGGAATGCGTCTGCTCTCCAGTGCCTTGGCCAACTTGCTGCTTAGAATTTATGTTGGCTTTCTTTATAGGAATATATATATATATATGTATATGTATATATACATATATACACACACACACACACACATCACTGTATCACTGTATCACTGCCATCGCATTGTTCATTGATTTACTCGTGTGGGCACCAGTAATGTCTCCATTCGTCCCAGCCCTGAGATTTTAGCAGCCTCTTCTTACTCATCTTTCCCAACGCTGCCGTTTTGGGGGCTCTTTCAGGGTCAGGGGAATGAGACCC
>JAOXYA010065550.1:0-11749 GCA_028565675.1 Sorex palustris | reverse complement strand
TTATTAGAAACATAACATTTTAATACTGAATAACAAAGAAATAGGAAGTTTGAACAGCTCAATTATGAGAAAGGAAAGTGAAGCAGTAATCAAAATCTTTCCCAAAACAAAAGCCAGGTCTAGAGATTTCACGAGTTAGAGACTTTCACACAGTAAATACCTACTGACCCTCAAGTCTTCCAGTGATTTGAAAAACAAGACTTTCAGGCACATTTTATGAGACCAGAATTACCCTGTTCCAAAAAAAACCCAAAAGAATCATATGGAAAAAGAACACAATAGCGTAATTAATTTCTTTGGTGGCTGTAGATGCAAAAAACCTTTAGAAGTACTGAGTGAGCCAGGGAGGTTTTCTTAGAGGGCTGGAGTACATGCTTTAATACCAGCTTCGTCTAGTTCCCTGAGTACCCCTGGTAAGACCCCAAGCACCATACTAAGAGTATTTCCTAAGTATTGTCAGTCTTTTGTTCCCCCCTCAAAGTACTAGCAAACCAAATGCCACAATGTTAAAATAATCGTTTTCCATAATAGGTAGGATTTATCAAGGTGGCACTAAGATGGTTTAATGTAATCAAATCTAATTTAGTGTTACAAACCACTTCAACAAAATGGGCAAATTACCTGGTCATCCCAAGGATGCAATAAAAGCTCTTGACATTACCCAGCATTAACTTATGATTAAAATCCTTAGCAAACTGGTCAAAGAGAGGCCAGAGTACTAGTACAGCACATCCACCTGGGTTTTGTCTCCAGCACCATGTGTGGTTCCTCGATTCCTGCCAGGAGTGGTCTCTGAGCTCAGAGCCAGGAGTAAGCTCTCAGCACTGCCATGTATGACCCAAAAACAAAAATTAAAAATAAACGGACATAGAGTGTACCTCAACATGAAAAATGTCATTTACGATAAACCTGTAGCAAGCATCACTCCCAATGGTGAAAACTTGAAAGTTTTTGCTCTAAAATCCTCTGAAAACGGGGATTGATTCCCACTCTGGCTGCTATTATTCAACGTAGCAATGAAGTTGTAACCAGCGAAATTAGATAAGAAAAGGCTATACAGTTCAGACTGATTGGCACTTGCATGTATGATGTGTTGGGTTAAAGCATATTAGAAAGAAAGAAAGAAATCTATCACCAGTTCCAGATTACTGAAAACGTAAAGAAAAATGCCAAGGATTTTGGTAAAAAATCTGTTGTTAGACCAAAAAAAAAAAGTAAGCTACAAAGTAACTTTTCTCCCCTCCCACTCCAGCATTTCTGTTCTCTACCCACTTCTCTTGGTATAACCTTAGTTCTGTTGTCAATGCTGACTGTTTTTTTAATGCTGTATGTTGGGGGCCAGAGCAATTGTTCAGCGGGTAGGGTGTTTGCCTTGCACACAGCCAAACTGGGTTCTATCCCTGGCATCCCATATGGTCCCCCAAGCACAGCCTAGAGTAATTCCTGAGTTAATTTCTGGCAGAGCCAGGAGTAACCCAAAAGCATCACTGGGTGTGGCCCAGAAATAAATAAATAAATGTTGTATGTTTGGCAATTTTATATCCTTTTGTTGCACAGTAGGATAAATCATATGATTTTTCTCTTTTGACACATTTGCTTTGAACAGTTCAGTTTCTTCCATTTAATGTCAAATGCAGAATTTCATGTTCTTAAAAAAATTGAAAATATTCTATTACATAAATTTATCACATTGTTTTCTTTATCCACCCATCTATTGAGTGCTTCAGTTGCTTTCCTATCATAGCTGTATTAGTATTGCTGCAACGAAAATTGGTATAAATATAATTTCATGGAGTGAATACACTGAAGTGAAAATGCTAGATCGTACTATCTTTTGTTAGGTTTTTTTTTTAACCATTTTTATTGAGGTACTGGGATTTATAATGCTGTAAACCATGCTTTTCTTGCATCCATCATTCCAGCACCACATCCATCACCAGAGAGCCTGCTCTTCTCTACCAGTGTTCTAAAAGCCTCCCCATGTAAGCTCAGTTTTATTGACAAAATCTCCAGTTCTGATTACTTTGGCCATTTGTTGCTCCCTAACTATGTTTCTGAATATCCTATATATGAGTGAAATCTCTTTTATAAATTTATTTGGGAGTTCATGATACCTACACGCATAAAGATGATTAGAGCACAGCTCCTTTCTATAAAATTGCATATCAGTAAGTTGAAAAAAAGGGGTTTTTTTCGTTTTTTTGTAGGTATATAATATTTTTAAATAGTCTAAATGATTCCATACTAATACTAATACATTCCATACTAATACATTTTAAAATAAACTAAAATACATAAATCCTACATATACACAATTTAGTAAGAGGAGTGGAGAAAAAAGTAAGGAAAATATGAATATCTTTAGGTAGTTTCTTAAGTTTCATACTTTTTCCAAAATGATTGTACTAATTTACATTCCCAATAGAAAAGCATAAGAGTATCTTTTTAAGCTCAGTGCTCAGAGGTTGCTCATGGATGTGCTTAGGAGACCATATGGTGCTAGTTTGACCCAGGGACCCATATATGCAAGACAAGCACTTTGTCACTGAGCTCTAGCCTCGGCACTGTTTCTTTTGATATGCTTCGTCTCAGAAGTGTGAGGTAGGTACGTAGGTACTTATGTGGTCTTATTTTGCATTTAATATACCTGTAGTCAGAGATGATGAACACATTTTCACACATGTTCTTCAGTATGTATAATATTGCTTGTATTTTCTCTTCAGAGAAGACTATTTAAATCTTCTGCCCTCTCCCCTCCCACCTTTTTATTTTATTTTATTTTATTTTATTTTGGCTGTTTGGGCCACACCCAGCATTACTTGGGTTTACTCCTGGCTCCATACTCAGGAATTACTCTTGGCAGTGCTTGAGGGACATTATGGGATTTGGCAGTGCCCAGGGGACCATATGGGATGCCAGAGATGGAACCCTTGTTAGCCACCTGCAAGGCAAGCACCCCACCTGCTCCGGTCCTTCTTCTGCCCTTTTAATTATTTATTTTTAGATAGGACTGTTTGGTGGGCACTAACTAATATGAGTATTTCCCCACCCCCCCTTTGGCTACCTTTGATTAGTTTGGTAGCAAACCTTTTACTGTTTTTTGCATAGAAATATAGTAAACTGATACAGTAATAGATGTACTACACAAAAATTAGAGACATTAAAATAATCTTTGATAAGTTTAATAATGTGTTGGTTAGTTTTTGGAAATTGTTATAACTTACTGTGAATACATATTATTCGATATGCCAGATACAGTAACAATGAAGTCTCCAATGGAGACGTTACTGGGCCCGCTCGAGCAAATCGATGATCAACGGGAGGGAAAAAAATCATAAATTTAGTATAAATAGATGTATGTTTTTATTTGGGGCTTTTAAATTCTGTTTCATTGGTCCATGGTTCTAGTTTCATTCCAATGCCAGACAGTTTCCAATTATTCTCACTCTGTAAGGTAGTTTGAAGTCAGGTAACATGACACCACCCTTTTCCTTTTTCTCCCTCAGGAATGCTATAACTGTTTGAGGTCTTTCATAATTTCATAAAAAAGCAATAAGTTTTGTTATATAATTTTAAAATGTTGAATTTTTATAAGGATTAGAATAGATTAATATATTACATTTGGTAAAATGAACATTTTGATTATATTAATTTGCCAATGTATGTAGAATGTCTTTCCATCTCTTAACATGTTTCTATGTATTTTATTAGTGTCTTGTAGTCCTTGATATACAGGTATTTTATCTGTTTCAGTGAACTTATTCCTAAGTATTTAATTATATTGGACGCAATTTTCACTTACAGTTCTTTCTTAGTTTCTTCTGCTCAACAATTATTTGCAAATAGGAATGCAACAGATTTTTATATGCTGACTTTGTAACCAGTCAGTTTGACTGCATTCATAAATCATTTATAATAACTATTTAATAGTCTTAATGGTTTTTACATATCATTTCACAGTGTTTATAGCATCGCTTCTTTCCTGATATAATTTTCTTCTTTGTTTTGTTGTTACCTAATTTCTCTGGCTAAGACATAAGTAGAAGTGATGATAGCATATAGCCATGCCTTGCTTCTAATTTTAAGGAAAAAACTTTCAGTCTCTCATCATTATGATATTAGATGTGGATTTATTATATATGATCTTAATTGTGCTGATATTTATTGCACCTATTCCATTTTAATGAGTTTTAGTTCATAAATGGTTGAATTTTGTTACACATCCTCAGAATCTTTTTATATTATTAAACAATATTTTGCTTTTACTTTATTTATATAATGTATGACATTAACCAGTTTGTATATGTTGAAACTCCTTGTATTTTAGGAGTAAACCCCAGTGGGTTGGGTAAATGATCCTTCTGATGATTGACAAATTCAATTTGCTAGTATTCGGTTGTTAATTGCTAAATCTATGTTCTTCAGAGATATGGGACTGTAATTTCTTTTCTGAGATTTTTGGTTTTGGTGCCAGGGTACTGTTGGCTTCATCAGTTGTATTTATTTGAACATATCTACATATTCAATATTTTTGAAGACTCTCTTTTATTTAGTGTGTTGAATGTGACTGGTACATATCCAATGTGCTTTGGTACTACTCCTAGCTCAGGCGGAAGATGTAGAGCAAGGATAGAACTGGTATCAACCATATTCAAGGAGAGTTCTTTAATGCTTGTGCTATCTCACCAGTCCTATAATAATTTTCTAAAACTAGTTGGAACTGTCCTCCCGTGTTCATCGATTTGCTCGAGTGGGCCCAGTAACATCTCCATTGTGAGACTTGTTGTTACTGTGTTTGGCACATCGAATACTTCATGGGTAGCTTGCCAGGCTTTGCCGTGGGGGCACGATACTCTCGGTAGCTTGCCAGGCTCTCTGAGAAGGGTGGAGGAATAGAGGAATCGAACCCAGGTCGACCTGGGTTGGCCGCGTCTAATACAAACATCCTACCCGCTGTGCCATCGCTCCAGCCCTAAAACTAGTATAGAATAGAAAACAATTAATCCACATACCTCAAACCTACAGCTAACATACTTAATGACAAAAACCAGATAGCCTTTCTTCTAGAATTAGGTGTAAGGGACAGCTGTTCACACATCACTAGACTTCAACATAATATTCGAAGTTTAAGTAACTAAAATAAATCAGACTACCAGTCTGAAGGAACAGAATAGGAAACCCATAATAAATCTTTAGAAACACTGAAACTTATTTTCTCTGAGAGAAGCTGAATGCCTGAAGTAGAGGAAAAAAAAAACGCTTCAACAAACTGGGTACCACATGCAAATCAATAAACCTGAAACATCATCTCACACCATCTACTGCAGTAATTCAAAATTCAACACCACAATGTTAGACATGAATCCATAAAAGAAGTTCAGAAAAATTACATAAATTTACATGTTATCAACTTGAGGAGTGTCTTATCAGAAAAGTAAAGAAAAAAAGAAACAAATATCACAATATGAAACTGAACAGATTCTGTGCTCTGAAATACACTATTATCAAAATAAAAAGACATCCAAAATGTGGGAGAAAATATCTACTTAAAGACTCTTATAAAGGGCATATAAAGACATATAAAGAACTCATAATATTCAACAGGAATAAAATAAACAACCACATCAAAGCTGAGGACCAGAGCTAAACAGTCAAAGAAATTTTTTAGATGGCAAAAATAAAGTCCTCATCACTGACTACCAGCAAAGTGCAAATCCAGATAATAATGAAATGTTACCTTATACTGTTACTGTGTCTGGCATATCGAATACCGGGAAAGTGATCTATATCAAGGATCAGAAACAATTAGTGCCAGTGGTGATGTGATGGGAAACAGACCCTCACCCTCTGTTTGTGGGGTGGCTAACTGGTTAAAAAAACACATAGAGTTATCTGAAAATCATTAAGATAAAACACTACCAAATAATACAGCAACTCCAATCCTATGTATCTGTCCTAAGGACACGTGAGCACTGATTCAAAAGGACGCAGGCTTGAGGTATTACTATTTGCAATAGCCAGGCTCAAGAGGCAGCCTAAATATTTAACTGCAGAACAGAGGATACAGAGGCTGATGCAACAGAACTCTACTCAGCTAGAAGAAAAGATAAAAATCATGTAATTTGCCATCTTGCATATGGAACTGGACTGTATGAACCTGAATGAGCCAGCCAGGGGTGGAATGACAGACACAGAGTCAGCTCTGTTAGACGAGAGATGTTAAAGAAATGTAGTAAGGAAACAGCAAATGACCCAAATCAACAAGGACCAAACGTGATGGTCTCTCATAATCTCTAATACAAGCCATAATACCCATAAGTAGAGACAGATAGAGTAAGAGGGAAATTGTCTGCCATAGAGGCAGGGGGAGGGGTGGGATTGGGGAGGGGGGATACTGGGGACATTGGTGGTGGAGAATGTGCACTGGTGGAGGGATGGGTATTTTATCATTGTATGACAGAAACTCAAACATGACAGCTTTGTAACTGAACCTCATGCTGATTCAAAAAAAAAAAAAGGTCAACAGAACCTAAGGTACATAGAACTGACCTTCCTGGAAAGGGGGCGAGTGTTTGGGGTGTGGGGGAAGTGGAGATTGCTGGTGTGATGTTGGAATGCTGTATGCATGGAAACATCACTGGAGCATTATAAACCAGGTGCCTCAGTAATGATGGGGAATAATAGATAACATTGTTTTTAATAGACTTTTTTCTTTTTGAGTCACACCTGGCATTGCACAGGGGTTACTCCTGGCTCTGCATTCAGGAATAACTCCTGGCAGTGCTCAGGGGACCAAATGGAATGCTGGGAATCAAACGCGGGGTGGCGGCGTGCAAGGCAAACACCCTCCCTGCTGTGCTATTGCTCCAACCCTGTTTTTATTGGTTTTGCAAAAATAAGATAGTCATTGTATATATACACAATGGAATAATAAAAAATATTCATCTCGTCTATTGCTACAGTCTGGATAAAACTAGAGGATTTTACTTTATGTGAGATAAGTGAGAGAGAGGGCAAATGTTTGATGATCTCACCTCTAAGTGGATTGTAAAAAGAGAGAGGGTCTGGGCCATGTCCCAGGAAAACAAACCATTGGCTGCAAACAGAACTGAGACTTTGAAACTTTAATATGGCACCTAAAGGAATTTGTGTATACTATATTACATTTGTAAAATGAATATAATTTTGTACTTTGTGTTTCTAGTTCTAAATTCTATGCATTGAGATGTAGACACAGTGGAGAAGAGGCCTGAGTACGTTGGGGGCTGTGGTAATTCTGCATAGCAAAATCATACATTTTAACACAATTGCTACTTCCTAACTGTAATAAATAAAATAAAATCACTTGATCACTTGACATCCCTTTACTCATTGATTTGCTCGAGCTGGCACCAGTAACATCTCCATTTGTCCCTGTCGCATGCTAGTATAGCCCAATGGTGTCTGCTCGTTCTAGGAACACGAACAGCCTCAAACTGATAAAAGAAGTCTTACCATCTCATAGGTGGGCCACCACAAGATCTTTTGACATCCTGTGGAATCCAGTCGGTAAAGGCTCTAGTCCAGCGGTCGTCTCCAAATCTCATTACGTGTCCAGCCCATCTGATTTTTGCTGCCGTGGCAAATGAGACAGTATCCCTGATTCTTGATCATTGACAGAGGTTTGAACTCCGGATTCTTTCTCTCATTTGAGTGAAGCGTGATACTCCAAGCATAGCTCTTTTGATTCCTCTTTGGGAGACCCGAATAGTGTTCTCATCCTGTTTGCGTAGGGCCCAGGTCTCTGAGGCGTATGTTACTGCAGGAAGAACAGTGGAATCAAAGAGATGTGCCCGGAGCCAGAGCCTCTTAGCTATTTCTTCAACGCTCTTGAAGGTGCTTCAAGCTGCTCTCTTCCTCCTGCACAACTCAGGTGCCAGGTCATTTGTCATGTTGACTTCAAGACCTAAGTACACATAACTGCTGCATTCGAAGATGTTTGTTCTGTTGAGAGCGAATGGAACGTTAGCTGGACTGTTTAGATGATCGCAATCTTGCTGCAACAGCTAAGACATGACAGTCGGGAGGCAGCCGGACATTTTCTTTCTTCTCTCCATCAGGCCTAATCAGGTGTTGGCCTTGGCCACGTCAGTGTCCTAGAGCTTCTTCGTGGCCCATTTAATCTGGTGCTGTTGGCCTTGACCTCCATAAGGAAGGCCCGTGTGGGTATTATCCTCTCTCTTCATGGCTAAGTGGTCAGAGGGAACTAGATGATGGCATCATGGTCAAATTTGTTTCTCTTGGGGGTGCTCTTCTGGGGATGTGCGGATCTTCTTTTCTGGCCCTCAGAGCTATGACTTTGGGCTTCAGTGTTGGAAGGGGCAGGGGCTTCTTTCTCTGGATTTGGCGTCATCTTCGTAAGAAGAGTTTTGTTCCCAGGACTGTTTTTTCCAGATTTGCAGACACATACCAGTCGGTTCTGGTGTCTGGATGCCTGATGCACGAGCATCTATGGAATCCTTCTGGAGACTGGACGCTGCCTTTCCTCCTCTCTCTCACCACGAGGCCCCATCTGTGGGCTTCTGCAATCTGCTCACCCTCATTTCTTAGATTCCGCTGATGAAACAGCCTCTTCCCCAGGATTTGGATTTAGGATCAAGAGAAGATGATGATGTATTTCTTGAAAGAAGGAGTAGTAAGCATCCACAATGTTGGATGGCTGCCATCCACACCAAGCTGAGTAACAAGAAAGCCTTGGCCATGAGAGAAGTCACTCCAGGCATTAAGAGGAGCAGAGAGATGGGGCTGGAGCAATATAGCACAGCAGGTAGGGTGTTTGCCTTCCACGCGGCCGACCCGGGTTCGATTCCCAGCATCCCATATGGTCCCCCGAGCATTGCCAGAGGCAAGTCCTGAGTGCAGAGCCATGAGTAAGTAATCCCTGTGTATTGCTGGGTGTGACCCAAAAAGCAAAATTAAAATAAAATAAAATAAAATAAAATAAAATAACAAGAGAAGCAGAGAATAACAGATAAAGAGACATTTTCCACATGCAATCTCGCCCTAGAATGCTTTTTATGATGAATTCTTTGCTGTGTCATTGGCCTTGGGTTTGTTTCTAATACTTGCCATCAAAAGATTCCAATTAATATAACCTAGGAAATTTGTCAACTACTAGGGATATGGAGATTTTTTTTAAAAAAATGTGTGGTTTCTGGGACAGAGCGATAGTACAGCAGGTAGGGCATTAGTCTTGCAAGTAGCCAACCCAGGTGCAACCCTTGGCACCCCATATCATCTTTCAAGCCCCTCAAAAGTAATTCCTGAGTGCAGAGCCAGGAATAACTCCTGAGCATCATTGGGTGTGCCTCCATAATAAAATTAAAATATATATATATATATATAGTTCCTCAAAATCATGCAATTTACAGCAACATGAATGGAACTAGAGATTGTCACACTGAGTAAAGTCAGTCAGAAGGAAAAAGCGAGCTACAGACTGGTCTCTCTCATGTGTGGGACTTCAAGATACACTGCAAGATAGCAACAAAGGTGTAAAGGCAAAGAAATCGGAGAACTGATCCACACAAGGGATCAGTTGGCTGAAAGGGAGGAGTGTTGAGGTCCTTGGAGGGAGGGAGATAGGTACACTGGTGATGGGTGGGGTGTTGGAATGATGTGCATGAGAAATCATCATTAACAGTGTGGTAATTCAGAGAACCTCAGCCAATCAGAGAAAAGCTATGGTATGTGTCCCATTTTCTTCCATCAAAATCACCACCACCACCACCAACAACAACAACAAAACAAAACGCAATCCATTCAACACAGGCCCTCCTGCAAGGAACTGCCAGCACACCACGGAGAGGTCCTCTCTGTGCAATTTGATGAAGTCGATGCAGTGTAGCAAGTGACAGAGACTTAGTGTTGCCATATTTAGCAAACAAAAACAAAACCAGGATGCCTGGTTAAATCTGAAGTTCAGATAAGGAATGAACAAATTCTTTCTATTAGTGCTCCCAAGTAGTTTGGCAACTTCAGAGAGAAACTCTACAGATTGTTTGAGAAAGAAGGAGTTTAACGCAAACGGGGAACAAGAGGGTTGGGTTTGGGTACTTTATTTTAGTAAAATAATGGTGTCTCAATTTTTAAACACCATAAATGATATCAACTCCTCCCCCAAATAAGAATCTTATTACTTATTTCTTAGTGAGTTCATAAGTGACCCTTCCCCCAACCCTCCAGAGAAGGAATGATTAGATGGGAAAGTTTTGGTTTTGTTTTTTCTGGAGGGAGAGAGAGGTGGGGGGTGAAGTGGGTGTCTGAATGGCACCCAGTGATGCTCAGGAGCTATTTCTGACCCTGTGCTTGGGGGTAATTCCCAGATGTGCTTGAGGGACCATATACAACATTGAAGATCAAACCAGGGTGGGTCACATGCAAGGCATCCCCTGTACTATCTCTGGCCCTGGGTTGAATTTGAAGACTACTTCAAATTAAAGCCTACTTCAGAGTACACTAGGTGAAGAAAGGTGGGAAGAGTATTTGAGTGAGAAAGAAAATATGTGCCCAGAGGAAGCATGTGTGGAGACCACTCAGGCACTTCGGTGTTGCTAATGCACCCAAGTGCCAGGCATAGAGATGAAAGCTGTCGGCAGATGTACTGGGATTAAGATGACTGGCTAAATCCAAACATCCATTTCCCTTCCTGTGCACAACCGCTTGGAATGCCAGGAAAGATATTTTAAAGGCAGAAATTCATCATGACACTAGGAGGTCTGTAAGTGGCAGATAAAAGAGTTTAAGAATTCCTGGAAAATAGAACATTTATAGCATCCGATTAGCATAGAAACAAGGGAGAGAAACTTCAGCTGAAACACAAACAGAAGAAAGTCATTTCAGTATTATTTTGAGGGGAAGTGGGTTCCTTAAGGCAACCCAAAACTCACTGATAATGGATGGAACAAAGAGAGACAAGAACTTGAACACATCACTATGTCACTCACCCCAAAGATCTGACTTGGACCAGGGAGGTGGCACAGAGGAATGAAGCTATATATATGCAGAAGCCCTGGGTTCAATACCCAGCACTGTATGGACCCCAGAGCACCATCATGCATGGCTACAAAATTAGAGAGAGAGAGAGAGAGAGAGAGAGAGAGAGAGAGGAGGAGAGAGAGAGAGAGAGAGAGACTATGACTTGGTATATTGGAATAACAGGATCTGCTTTGTTCCTCTTCTCTTCCCATGTGCCATTGACAATTTCTTCCAGGAAAAAGAATTTTTTTGGTGGGGGGGGTGGCTAGGGAGTCACACCCAGCAGTGCTTGGGGCTTACTCCTGGCTCTGCATTCAGGGCACTCCTGGAAAGCTCAGGGAACTATATGTGGTGTTGGGGATAGAACCCAAGTTGGCCACATGCAAGGCAAGCACCTTATTTATCTCTCCAGCCAAGATTGGTAGTTACCTAAGAACATCAAAGAAGAATTAGGGTTCAAGTTAAAAGTAGCATGGCCATCTGGGTGAGAGTACAAAGCATGTGGAAGCCAGAGGTTGCTCTAGAGTTTGGACAAGTCTAGAAAAATTCCAAACTGAAATCTTGAACCCTGTTCTCTTGAGAGAAAATAGTAGGAGGTCCCAGGTAAGACAAAGATGTACCTCTATCAACTCTCTCTCTCTCTCTCTCTCTCTCTCTATCTATCTATATATATATATATATACACATGGTCACGGTCACGGTCCTCCCACCTCCACAGTCATTGATTTGCTTG
>JAOXYA010065542.1:0-11749 GCA_028565675.1 Sorex palustris | reverse complement strand
CACAGTAACAAGAAGTCTCACAATGGAGATGTTACTGGGCCCGCTCGAGCAAATCGATGAACAACGGGAGGACAGTGACAGTGACAGTGAAATACAATAAAATAAATGATGGGGTGCTTTGTCACTTTCAAGTCTCCCTCAGCTGTCTGGGGCTTCCTTCTGCCTTGCTTTGGCACCGCTCTTATAAAACCGTCAGGTCCAGGTATGGAAGGATTGCAGAGTGGGTAGGACTCTTGCCTTGCACAGGAACAAGGTTCAATCCCTGAACCCGATATGGTTCCCGGAGTCCCACGAGGAGTGATCCCTGAGCACAGAGCCAAGAGTAAGCTCTGAGCATCACCAGGTGTGGCCCAAAACCAAACAAAACTATCAGCTCCAGCAGATACTCTGACCTCATTAGGACCTGTCAGCATCTTGCCATTGCTTCCTTGAAACCTTTTCTATGGTTTCTCTGCCATCCACCCGGGTTTCCTTGCTTTGATGTCACTTCCTCGGTGATCATTCAGTACAGCCATAGACTTGATCTTGTTGGCTGAAGTGGCCTCAGCCAGCAACCTCTCACCTAATCACCTTACTGACTTCTTCACAATGAGCATAATCTTTCATTATCTTCTATCTGAAACTTGATGATTGATTATTCGCCCTTTGCGTGGATTTTTATTTCCCCATTGGTCCATGAGAACATAGACCTTGTTGTTTATGGCTAGAAGAGTGCTGTGAGCAAGTACTGAGTATCCCTCCCTCCCCTCCTTATTTCTTATGACCCTTTTTTTTTTTTTGCTTTTTGGGTCACACCCGGCGATGCTCAGGGGTTACTCCTGGCTGCTCAGGGGACCATATGGGATGCTGGGAATCAAACCTGGGTCGGCCATGTTGGCTGCGTGCAAGGCAAACGCCCTACCCGCTGTGCTATCGCTCCAGCCCCAAGAATCACTTTTATATTAAGTAGCCTGATTAAAAAAAAAGACTCCTGACATTTGCAGAGGAAGGAAATCCTGAGTTTCTGGAACAAACTGTAGAGATGAATTTAGCACTGGAAGTTCCAGGCAAGGGCTGCTATGCTGTGGCACACACAGCCTCTCTCAATAATGAGGGAGTATTAGGCTAGCTGTTGGAAGTTCTGACAGCAAACAGACCTCCTCAGGTGACTGTGCTGCTGCACAACCTCAATTGTAGAGCATATATATCCTCACCCAAGGTCGTGTTTCCTTCCTGGCCCTCATCCAGATGATCCAGATGATATATAAGGGGCTGATCCTCTCACAGCAGAGTGGAACCCTTGTACAAGATTCTATCTCCATGATGCCTCATGAGGCTGAGGCCAGGTTCCACTTCCTTTTCTTCTTTTCTCTTCCACAAGATTTATTCCATGACTCTCCTCATAGACCTCTGATAAGCTAACTCCACTTGAGTTCGCTTCCTTGGTCCCTCATCTGTGGTAGCATATTTCTTGAGTTATTATTGAGGTATTTCTGTGGATGGATGAAGGCTTTTTTAGTTCATTTGCTGTTGAACACTTACTATTGGCTAAGAATGAGCTCCTCTACAAGTTTCTAAATTATTACCTCTTAAGATCTTTAAAGCAAACTTTTAAGAGTATTTGAAAGATAGAAGAGGAATATGCTTTTATTTGTTCAATTGCTTTTTTCCTTCAGAAATCACCATCTTATCTGACCAAAATGAGCATTTGTAAATGTTACTTTACCTTTCCAAGGACCTCAGTGGTGGCAAAAATCACAAAGGAGATAATGTTCATATTTTGGATTTTCAAACTCACAAACTTCAATGGATTTAAATCTTCCTTCCTTTCTTTCTTCCTTCCTTCCTTCCTTCCTTCCTTCCTTCCTTCCTTCCTTCCTTCCTTCCTTCCTTCACCCCCACCCCCACTTCTTTTTGGTTTTGGGTCACACCTAGTGATGCTCAGGACTTACTCCTGGCTTTGCACTCAGGGATCACTCCTGATGGGTCTGGGGGCCATATAAGATGCTGGGGATCAAACCCTGGTTGGCTACATGCAAGGAAAACACCCTACCCACTGTATCTCTCTGATCCACATTCATATTTTTCTATCAGTTTATATTTATAATACATTTTCTGTAGGCAAGAAATCATCCATCACTGCTTCCCATGAACAGGGCCAGGATGGGTCTCTTCAGACTGAGAAATACTCCTGGCCTGTCAGAGTGGTTATGTTCCACAGTCATAGCACCCTGTCTTCTGGTGGGGCATATTGCAAATATGTGAGGGATAAGGAAGAGACCATTGAGAGAAGGTGAGTGCAAAATTCACAGGGTCAGGGGAGGGTCCTCATGGTCATCTTTCAAGTGGTGCTGGTCACATGGAGCAGTGTTTTCAGACACTTTCCTCAACAGGGCTCCTTACGGCCTTCCTCCCTGTGACCCCATTGTCCTACAGGTTGGACATGCACTCTCCTTCCCTCAAGGGTCTCTTCCTTATCCCTCACATATTTGCAATAGATTCAGCTGAGATCCCCTCGGAATAGCCTGCGCCCCCCAGTTGAAAAAAATCTGATGCAAAGCATGAAAGCTCTGGCAGCTTATTGAGAGGGGGTCTCTCTCCCTCTAGAGGGTGGCAGGGGTTCGGCCCCAGGTCAGCCACTATTTTTTAGTAACAGCTGGGACTTGCTGGCTCCAAACTCTCCTTCCTGCCATCTATCCTTTTTTTCCAACTTCTCCCCATCCCATGGTTCTCTCCCCAATCTATATTTTGCCTCCATTATAAGGCAGAACAATATAGTCATCTTTTCCTTCCTTCCATTTATCATGAGGGAAATATTTACTTATTGAGAGAATGTTTACAGTTGAATTGCATTGCTGTAGCTCACTGAAGTTAGATCTCTTTCCTGGGGAATGGCACTCCCACCTTTTAATCTGCCCGCCATGTGTTTTCAAGATAGTTGGACTTAAGTAGATACAAAACCAAAATAATAAAATTGAAAAACAAGAATACCTCAACTTTAATTACATTAATTCCCTTAAATTTTTTTTTTGCTTGTTTGCTTTTGGGCTACACTCAGTGGTGCTCAGGGATCAATTCTGTTGTTGCTCGGGGGACCATGTGAATATTTGAATGATTTGATCTGTAAGCAATGCAAGCATTGTTTTTCTGTTACTATCATTCTGGCTCACTCCCTTTACATATTAAAATTTTATATAACTTTGCATGCAATAGGCCTAGGTTCAAGTTCCAGTAACACACGTTTCCTCAAGTATGGCAAGGAGCAACCCCTGAGCACAGAGCTGGGAGTAGCCCTTAACTAACAAATTCCAGGTGTGACCTAATAACAACAATAAAAAAAATGAACTTTTTCACAGTCAAATTAATCAAGTGTCAATGCTTAATAAGAAAAAGAATTAAACAATAAAACCACAATCAGTAATATTTGGTAGAGGTGCTTGGAGAGACAAACTCAATTGAGCAACACTCTAACAGCTTTATAATTTAGCCATGAGCCGTTTTTACCTTCTGACTGGATATCTTACTGACCCTTGAAGGTAGAAGTCTACATGTGTTTTTTTTTTTTTCTGATTGAGAACACTGGACCTTCTGGGAGTTGAGATGGGCAACCTCCCCATACCTCCCTGTGCTTCTGGAAGCCTGGCAGCCACACCCCCATCTCACCGCCACCACCACCACCTAAGCTCATCCACCAGCTTTGTTCCAGAGACTCATATATAAATTTCAAAAGAGATCAACTAGCTGCAAAAAATTTCCGGGATACCCATTTCAGGATGAAATCTCTGGGGTCTCTTGGGCAACATCAGCAGGTGAAGGGGTCAGCTCCTGCCCTAACAAAGCCCCAAAGCTGCCACCAGGCCTCCAGCCTGGCTACACAGTTAAACATTCTGACTTCTTGTAGCAACATCTGCAAACTCGACAACACTGACAATGGAGTAGTAGCACACCAGATTGGATGGGAATGTCACATAGGTGCAAACCAATATCAACTAATAAAAACATTGACACAGAAGGCTTAACTTGCAACAACCTAGTAAACCCTCAACTAAGGACTTAATGTCCCTCTGGTGAGATGCAACAATTTTCACAAAATATTCTTCCACTAAAATATCTTTTCGTCATTCCATGAGTCATGTACCAGTAACAAGTAATATAAAATGAATTATTGTAGGGTCTGCTATGGGGGCAGAATTGAGAGGTGGTTGGGAAAATGGAAAAAAAGGTGACCGTGGTGGGATCGGTGTTGGAATATTGGATGCCTGTAATGAATCATCAAGATCAACTTTGAAAACCACTGTGTTTAAATACAGTGGGGGAAAAACATAAAACAAAGTCTACATAGATACTGTCTTCCGCAATTTTGCATTCAGTGAGTGAAAAAAAACTGTTTTTCACCCTTTCTTTTTTTCAGTTTCCTAAATCCTTCGCCAAAGAAACTAATTTACTTACAGTGAAAGCCCACCAGGTGGCAGGCTGGAGAACTGAAAAGTTTACGGGATGGGGAGATAAGCCTGTTTCCTTCACGTTTGTCAAACCAGAGTAGAAATTGCATGATTCTAGACTGTGTGTGAATCTCTGAGAGTGATGGAGAAAGAATTGAAATGGGAAAGTAAAAACCCCACTGACATTAATTGGGTTATCTATTAACACGCAGGTTTTGGACTTGCTGTTGGGGCAAACTTTCGGGAATTTTTCATAGTAATTTAGAGTGGTGTGCATGTATTCTCCAATATTATGGTTTCTGATCCATATTTTGTAACTTTGTATCACTTTGGACATAGCAGGCAGGTAATAAGTGTGGAATAGAATTTAACTGAATGCAGAACAAATGGAATGATTGATGGGTTGGGTTTCTGTTTCAGAGAGTGTAGAATATTTAGGGACTTGGTTCCGGGAGTTGGTCCCTTGACCCGGGAAAAAAATCAGATGCCATGTTACATCACAGGGGTTGAGAACTGACCAAAATCGTTTGGACACTAAACTATGCAAGCAGAGTTAGATATAAGAGATAGTTAGAAGAAGAATTTTAATACATAGTTAGCTCTGAGACTATAGTTAATATGGCATTATAATTTAACACAGGAAAGCCAGGGGTGCTATATGAAGAAGAATGTACCATGGGAATCAAAGGAGGGTACCTTGGGGCACAGATGATTACAAAACATTCCAGGTTCATAATTTCCAAATTTTTGATTTGGGCAGTCATCTGAGGGTGAGTACAGTAATTTTCACCTTAATACTCTCAGCACAATTAATGCTGAACACTGTTTAAACGAATCGCTCTGGGTGACAACATCATCACCTTCTGTCCTTGGCTCTAGAAGGTAGTGCTGTAGGCGCTGACTAAAGCATGCACACTTTATTAACAGCAGTAATTAGAACGAACAAAGGAGCGTTTCCTGTTTTCCAGGAAACTATTTGGTGCTATTCACTGGTTGTATTGTTCTGTCAACTGGTTGTATTAACAGACCTAATCCTGGAGGAAGCCACAGGGGGGCACTGTGGTCCCAGAATCTGTGCTCTTCAACTCAGTCAAGAGCTCCTCAATGTTTTGGTATATGTATATGTTTTCTGGGACTGATAAAATACAAACCACAAACTTGGCAGCGTAAGAGGAATTGGTTTTCTTACTGTTCTGAAGGGTAGAAGTCAAGGCCAAGGTGTCAGATTGATGTATTTTATTTTGAGGGCTCTCTCCTTGACTTGCTGATGGCCGCCTTCTCTCCTGGCCTTTTCTGCGTCTGCACCCTCATTTCTGTTGCGTATAAAGAAAGTTGCCATTCTGGATAGGGCCTACTCCAGGGACCTCATTTAAGCTCAGTGACCTCTTTAAAGATCTTTAAATATGCTGTGATAGGATTGGTGGTGGAATATTCTATACCTGAAACTCAACTATACATAACTTCGTAAATCACAGTGCCTTAATAATAAAAATAAATAATAATATAATAAAATAATAATAAATAATAAAATAATAATAAAAATAATAAAAAAATTTAAAAGAAAATCTTCAGGATTTTTCTTTGTGGGAGAAGTCCATATTTTTTCTTGAACATCTCTCTCTCTCTCTCTCTCTCTCTCTCTCTCTCTCCTTTTCTGTTCCCTCATATTTTTAAATTAAAATTTCTTTAAATAAAACTATTTTTGTGGTCGGATTGATAGCACAGTAGGTAGGGCACTTACCTTGCATATGGAACCCAAGTTTGATCCCCATCATCCCTTATGGTCCCTGAACACCACCAGGAGTAATTTTTTTTTTAATAATGTAGGAGTACTGCTATTTGTTCAGCCATTGATTAAGCTGATTGAATTTGGCATGAACGCCACATTACTTTTTTTTTTAAATTGTATCACCATGAAATAGAGTTACAAAGTGTTCATGTTTGAGATTCAGCCATACAATGATGGAATACCCATCCTTCCACCAGTGCACATCTTTCACCTCCCACATCCCAGTCGTCATCCTGCCTCTATGGCAGACAATTTCCCCAGTACTCTCTCTAATTTTGGGCATTATGTTTTGCTCAAAATTTCCCACCACTATTCAAACCTACCTGCCAGGAGCAGAAGTTAAATAATTTATTTTTCATTGCTCATTTTGAATATCATGAGAGCTCACATAGCCATGATTGTAAATTTCTAGATTATAAATGGTTGAGTTCCAGAGACATTTCTGTATGGCACTAATCCATTTTTTATTCATTTGGGAGTCTCTGGGCCAGGGCTGTTAGTGCACTAAGATGGCACCCAGAGGCAAATTGTGGGCATGACAGCAAGTCTACTGGGCTGGTGGGGACCCGGAGAGGGGCAGCCTGGGCTCTCTGCTGCCATACACCCTGAAGATTTAGTCCAGGAACCTGCATATGGCTGGGGGTGGGGGATGTTGCTTGTGAAAGCTCTTGGTCACTGGGATTCCATCTGGAGTAGGTGGGGAGAGCACACCTGCTCCATTGGGATGCCCTGGTGAAATTGGGTTGGTTTGGGGCCCAGAGAGATCTTTGGTGCTGTGGTGTCTTCTGGGACTTGCTGCTGTGTCTCTGGGCCAGGGCATTGGTGCACTAAGATGGTGCCTGGAGGCAAATTGTGGGCATGACAGCCACTCTGCTGGGTGGGCAGTGACCTGGTGAGGGACAACCCAGGTCCTCTGATGCCATGCGGCCTGGAGATTCAGTCATGGAACCCGCATACCTGGGCCTTGCTTGTGGAAGCTCTTGGTCACCAGGATTCCATGTGGAGTAGGCAGGGAGACTGCACCTGCTCCATCTGGGGTGGCCCCATGAAATTGGCCCAGTATGGGGCCCAGAGTGATCTCCGGTGCTGTTGTGTTTTCAGGAGTAATTCTTGAACACAGAGTTAAGAGTACCATGGCACTGTGGTGTCTTCAGGAGTAATTCTTGAACACAGAGTACCATATCGGATGGGGTGGAGGTGGGGGAATCAAATCTTAAGCATGAGGAGGGGAGGGGGAGGGAGTGGAGAGAAGGGAAGGATATACTATCTGCTATACTATCTCTCTAGCCCCCAAAGGAATTAGATTCCCTTCAGGGTAAAGTGTAAGACTCAAGATTTATTTATTTATTTTTGTTTTGGGTCATACCTGACAGTGCTCAAGGGATATTCCTGACATGCTACTTGGGGTTGACTCCCAGTAGTGCTCAGAAGACCATGTGGTCTGGGTTTCAAATTCAGGCCTCTTGCATGCAAAGCATGTGCTCAGTCCATTGAGCTATCTCCCTAGCCTAGAATCAAGATTTCTTTTTTTTCTTAAATTTAGGTACAGTGATTTACAAAGCTATTCATAGTTGGGTTTCAGGCATACAATTTTTCACATCCAGATACCAGTATCAACTTCCGTTCAACAATGCCCCCTTTCTCATCACACCACACAGTCTGTGTCATTGACAGACACATTTTTAAGTTTGGTTACTGCAGTGAGGATCTCATTCTTTCAATTGCCTTTTCTATGTTTCAGGCTTATAGTCACTAATATCTCCTTATCAGTGTGTCTTGGGCCCCTGACTCCTACCCTTGTCACTCTCCATGTACCGCTACTTACTTTCCCTCCTTCCTTTCTTTCCTTTCCTATCCTGAGTTCTATAGTTCAGTTTACAGATTAAACTAGGTTACTCCCATTAATGTTTGATTTCTCTTGTCCTATAAGTCTACATGCTACAGATAAGTCAGTCATTTTATATTTGTCTTGCTTTTTCTTTTTCTAACTTACTTCGCTCAACATATCCTTTCGTTCCATCCAAGTTGTAGCAAATTGCATGATTCTATTCTTCTTTGTTGCTGCATAGTATTCCATTCTGTATATATGCCATCCGTCACTGCACATCTAGGTTGATTCTGTATCCTACCTATAGTGTTAAGTGCTGCACTTGAATAATGGGTGCATCTGTACTTTTAAATACATGTTTTTGTGTTCTGGGGGTATATACCAAGGAGTAGAATTGCTGGGTCATAAGGTGAGTCTACTTTTAACTTTTTCTGAGACATCTCCATACTGTTGTTTATAGAGGTTAAATCAGAGAGCATTCCAATTAAGCAGTGAATGAGAGTTCCTTTCTTTTCCATATCTCCAACACAGATGATTCCCAGTTTTTTTAAAAAAAATTTAAATGTGACATTCTCACGGGTGTGAGGTGACACCTAATCTTGATTTAAATTTCCCTTATGAGTGATAATGAGAACTTTTCATGTGCTTATCTGTATATCTTCTTCCAACAAGAGTCTGTTTACTTCCTCATCCCATTTTCATAGGTTTTTTTGAAGTAGCCAGCTAAAATATCAGCACAACAGTGTAAATCTGTCACATATATAAATAACGAATTGGAAGAGAAAGAGATCCACATATATACTTCATTCAAAAGAGTATCCAAAAATATCAAATACTTAAGAATCAACAAGAACAACAACAACAACAAAAGATGTGAGCGACCTTCAGGCTTTTTCTCTGTTGGAGAAGCCCCAAACAGAATATCAATGTGAAAGTTTAAGAAGGATTTTGCGTCATGGGAAACCACAGGCTACTATGACTGAAGGATTTTCAGATGGAGATGTTCTCTAATTCTCTTCAGGGGAACAAGCCAAGCAGAGAAACAGAACTAAAAATATCATCTGACTAAGTCATACTCTAGACTGTTGCACTTCATGAAAAGAGAAGTGTTTTTTTCATAACCATTGCTCTTGACACAATTACTCTTTATAACCTCTTAAAAACATTTTTTTTTTGATGGGGGCAGTGCTGAACTCTATTCCCAGCTCTGTGCTTGTAGGTCACTGGCAGGTCACTCCTGGTGTTGCTCTGGGGACCATGTGATACTTGGAATCAGTTTGGGCCTCCTGTATGAAAAATGGACTCAGTCCATTAAGCTATCTTTGACCCTGCTTTATAGCCTCTAAATTCTCTGCAAGGAGATAGTATAACTTCAGTTCTGAAATTGATATTTGTAGATTTAAGAGGAAAAAGAAAGAAAGAATTTGATTGACAAGTTATGGAATAGCCCACAGAACGAGAAAAATCCACCCACTAGATCTTGAAAAACAGGAACTAGGAAGCTTTGGGCATTTAAATCAGCATCACATCCTCTCCATGATGATGCCCTTAAAATAACTCATATCTTTAGTCCTGCCATTTTTTATATTCGGGCCCTTGAACTCTAGATACTAATTTCTGGTTGGTCTATCTCAGGCACATACTCATCTCTTGTTGAGGATTAAAGGATGAAGGATGGGGAAGTGGGGCCTGGGGGAAGTCCCTTTATTTTCATGCAACACATGGATTTCTGAGTGAAGTCCCTCAAAGACAAATGAAGTGCAGTTACTAAAAGGTGGGATTATACATACCACCGAGACAGAACTAGAACAAGGAAAGAAAGCCTTGGCTACTTTTTTTACCTTGGTACCTTTGGTCATTCTACTCCTTTACTCTCTCTAGAGAGAAAAGGCAGATTGACTATCCATGTTGCATCTCTGGAATGAGTGATAGTACTAACTCAGAGTACTGTCTTATTTCTGTAGGCATCTGCTTTCTCTAAGGACTCTAGTGCTCCTGGCCTGGAGTGATAGTATAGCAGGTAGTTCGGTAGCTTTGCATATGACTGACTCAGGCTCAATCCCCGGTATCACATATAGTGCCCAAGCACTGGCAGGTGTGGTCTTAGAGCCAAGAGTAAGTCCTGAGCATCACCGGATGTAGTCCAAAAAATTTAAAAAAAAAAGAAAAAAGAAACTAGTGCTCTTTAAGGTTTTCCCTAGTGTTTGGGACATGACATATGTGGACCTTTCAGGAATTAAATCTAACTGCAGGGGCCAGAGAGACAGGACAGTGGGTGAAGTAGTTGTGACTTCCATGTGGCTGACCCTGGTTGATCTCTAGGACTGCATATGATCCCCTGAACACTGCGTGGAGTCATCCTTGAGCACAGAGGCAGGAGTAAGCCCCAGCACTGCTGGGTATGTCCCAATGCATGCTCCTATCCTTCACTTCCCAAACCACCTAACTTCATGTAAATGCTAGGCTCACTGAACAGCTTTTATTCTGTTTGCATTAATTCATTTATTATTTGACATATTTGTTAAGAGCCCCAATGTGCTGAGCTGACGAGCTAGTACAGTGGGTAGAAGGCTTTTGCCTTGTATGTGATCTAACATGGGTTCAATCCTCAGCTTCCCATATGGTTCCCTGAGCCTCTCCAGGAATGATCTCTGAGCATGAAGCCAGGAGTAAGTCCTGAGCAGTCACGTGTGACTCAAAGCCCAAAGCAAGCAAACAAAAATCCAACAACAAAACCCACAATAGTTTCAGTCTGCTTCCATTCTAAATGTTTTGATACAGCAGGTCCTTTGCTTATTGAGTTCTGACTATGGGTTTGCATTGTTTTAGGAGTTGGAATAATCCAAAAGAAAAAAAAAGTTCCTGTCTTCAAGAATGAAACTTACCATTGTTCACCAGTGTATCCTTGGGACCAAACTCAAAAAGCATTAGTTGAGAGAATAATTAGACTACATCAGCTTGGGCAATGCACTTCAAGCCTAGCTTTTCTGTAGAATGCACTAATGATGTGGTGCTGGTGCTGAAGGATTTAAATGTTCTAAACTTTTTCGGTATTGTGTATGTCTTTTCCTTCCAGTCTCAGAAGTCATTAGTAAATTCTTAAGAAAGAACACTCCAAACTACATTTGTTGGTCTTAGAGTTTTCCCTGCCATGGGTGAGCAGTTCCTCCAAGTAAAAAGGTGTCTGTGAGTCATTAGTGGCCTCAGGAAACAGCCTACTCCTCAGTCCTCAGATGGCCATATTTGGTAAAAGTCAGATGTTTCGCCAATGTTGGGCGGTATTTGCGTCAATTATATCTATAGGAACTCCTAGTATCATGCTCAAGAAAGCAAAACTGACTGCTCTCCTGTGAACAGGATCTGAAATAGGAAATGGGATTGCTCAAATTTGGTTTTAGCCCCCTGGAAATGGAAGCTGGAGGGTTTAGTAGTGTGGGTATTTCTAGCAAAAACCCAATTTACTAAAAAATAGGGAATTTAGGAAAGTGTTCAACTTCTGGGAAGAGAAGTACTGTGAAATCACAGATATTAATAGCTATTCTCATAAAACTAACAAACAGAATATCCATCAGTTAAAAAGAATAAGGTAGTATTATATGTACTGATAAGGCAAGACTTCTAAATGAAAAAAATCTTACAGTTGAATTAATGCATACATTTTATTTTAGAATAAAACTTTCCACCCCAAACAACAGACACAATGCTTGTGCT
>JAOXYA010065533.1:0-11749 GCA_028565675.1 Sorex palustris | reverse complement strand
TGGGTGTTGTGGTTTGAAATATAGGTATTGAGTGGCCATCATGTTCAGTCTATAGTCTACTTTCAGCTCACATCTCCCATCCCGAGCGGGCCCTCCAAGCACCCTTTACTTGGTGGTCCCTTCTCTGTCTGAGCTGCCTTGCTTGGGAAAATTTTTTCTTAAGTCAGTGGTGATTTGAATCAGCATCACTTCCCGTGAACAGCCTCACCTTGGCCTGGGCACCACGCTCGCTCCTGGGCACCAGCTTGCTCCCGGGCACCAGCGCACTCCTGGGCACCACACTCACTCCCAGAATGTTCTGGTGGTGGTGGGGACCAGCTCTCCTGGGGCTGCAGATGAAGTGGGTCTTGGGTGCGGGCTGGCTGCCCACAGCCCTTTTGTGCCCGCATGTGTGAGAGCCCTGCAGGCTCTCCACTCCTGTCTGGATACTCACTGACTCGCACACCTGGCACTGCCTGATCCCTGCACCCAGCATTGCCAGCATGATCTGCGACCCCTATACAACCTGGACTCCATAGCAGGGCATGTTGGAGAGCCCAGGAGACTGAAGGGGTGAGGGGCTTTGTTTTTAGAACCCCCCCTAACAGTTTTGATTTTTTTCTTTTTTGTTTTTTTGGGCCAAGCGATAGCACAGCAGGTAGGGCATGTGCTTTGCATGCGGCCGTCCCTCTGTCCCTCTTGCAGAGCCCGGCAAGCTACTGAGAGTATCCCGCCCTCACGGCAGAGCCTGGAAGCTCCCCGTGGTATTCGATATGCCAAACATAGTAACAACAAATCTCACAATGGAGACGTTACTGGTGCCCACTCAAGCAAATCAATGAACAACGGGAGGACAGTGCTACAGCACAGTGCTACAGTTTTTGGGCCATACCTGGTGTTGCTCAGGGCTGACTCCTGGTTCTGTGTTCAGGGATCACCCCTGGAGGGTCTTGGGAGCGTAAAGGGTGCCGGGGATCAAACTTGGGTCAGCTGTGTGCAGAGCACATGACTTCCCCTCCGTGTTCGCAGCCTCAACTCTGGTTTTCTCACAGCCTAAAATCTGTACACTCAGCTCCACATTCACACATTTTTTGACGAGGAATCAAAGTGTCTGACCTCAGAAACATGCCGGACGATCCCTGTGACTCAGCAGCCTGGAAACGAAGCTTCCTACAGGGAGTGGGGCTCAGTGAGGTACATGGGGAGTGAGCCACAGCACAGCCCCCAAAGCCAGGCTCTAGGACAAGCAGGAAACGCAGGACGGAGCCAGAGTATGGCTGGGCTGGCAACAGTGAGTGGGTCAGGCCCAGGAGAGGCCTGAAATCTGGGAAGTGATCAAGCTCCTGGCTCTGACGGGAGTGGATGGCCCGGAGGACACGTGTCTCACTAGGCACATACTCAGCTTTAGTGCGTGAGTCCGTCAGCGCAGAGACTTTCTACGGCAGGAGCAAACGGCTCTGCTTAACTACAGGGGTGCTCAGTGTAGTTCTCCATAGTCTGCACTGGATTTAAAATGCCTGGTGGGGCTGGAGCCAGAGTATGCAAGGGCGCTTTCCTTGCACGCAGCCAACCCATGTTTGGACCCTGGCCCCCTCGGTCCCCCGAGCTCCGCCAAGAGCGCAGGGCCAGGATTCAGCCCTGGGCAGGGCCAGGTGTGGCCCCCAAACAAAACAAAATTAAAATAAAACGCCTGGTGATGGTGGGTGGATAAATGGATGGGATATGGGTGTGGACAGAGATGAAGCACCTCGCCCCCAGCAGCCTCTGAGTGGCCCTGTGAGACGGGCTTTTCCCACGTGGGGACGGCAAAGGCCCTGGCCACGAGGCGCCCGGCAGCTGTACACTGTGGCTGGGGGGGGGGGGGCTCGTGCAGAGGCCTGCAAATCTGCTCGGGGAGTCCCAAGTGTCCCAAGCAGAGGTGTCCTGGTGCCGCTTCTGGGGGACAGACCCCAGGGTCTGGCAGGGAGCTCGCCCACACTGCCCGGGGAACATCCAGTCCACTGTCCCCAGGGCAGGGGGCGGGGGAGAGAGAGAAGCCCCCTCACCCCATGCCAGGGTTCTCCATCAGCCCCCCTGTGCAGCTGGGCTGGGACGGCAGCTCAGGGCACGTGCTGCCAAAGAGGGTCCCGGGGCTTCTGCTCAGGGCACAGGAGGGACGTTCGGAGGCTCGCTTAGGGCTGCTCATGCTGCCCCCTGAGCTCTGGACACCCACTGACTCTCAAGACGATGCCGATGCTGGAGAGGGCGGGGCATGAGCAGACTGGAGACCAGGTGAGATGCGGAATTGTCACTCCCATTTCCCTGTGAGCTGCTGTGGGGTTATTTCTCTGGCCCAGGTAGGGAAGAGACCTTCTGGGAGGGCGAGTGCGGGGGGACTGGACAGACATGGTTTTCTGGTGCTGAGCCTCTCACGTGTATGTGCTTGTGTGCATGTGTGCATATGTGCGTGTGCATGTGTGCACGTGTGTGAGTGTACAGGATCAGACACCTGTGTCCTACCGCTGAGCCTCTCACAAGTATGCATGTATGCATGTGGGTGTGAGTGTGTATGTGCATGTGCATGTGTGTGCATATATGTGTGATTGCACCCATATGTGTATATGCATGTATGTGTGTCAGTATGTGCAAATATATGTGTATGCATGTGAGTATGTGCATGCATGTATGTATGTGTGTGCAGGCATGTGTGTGAGCAGGTTCATGTGTACTTCCATGTGTGCATGTGTGTGTATGTGTGGGACAGGCCCTCAGTGAGGAGTGGAGAGGCAGGAGCTTTCATGCCAGCACCTGGAAGGGCTCCCCCAGGGGCACGTGGTGCCTGTTGGCACCTCCCCAGCGCCCCAGGGTGCAGCCAGGCCGGCGTCTGGCCTGAGGCGTGTGGGAGGCCACACCGCGTGACCAGACCTGCTGCAGATGTAGGTCAGGAGGCCGAGGGAAGGCAGCTTGGGGCTCAGGGGCTGCAAAACCTGCCCAGTGCTGTCCCCCCTGCCGCCCTGAGGTCTGCGTGCCCTGGGGCAGAGGGTGCCTGTCCTCCACACCCACAGCCTCGCACTAAGCCAAAGCCCCTGGGCAGGGGGAGACCTGGGGGCGCCCACAGGACCCTCTGCCACCTGGAGTCCACACAGGATGAGGGAGGGGAGCTGCAGGAGACTGCGGGAGAACAGGGAGGAGGCAGCAAGGACGGGAGGGGAGGAGGGGAGGAGAGTGAGGAGAAGAGGGGAGGAGGATGGGGAGGAGGAGAACAGGATGGGGAGGAGAGAGGAGGACAGGGAGGAGGATGGGGAGGATGGGGAGGCAGAGAGGGGGAGAGAGGAAAGGGGGCTAAGAGGAGGAAAGCGGGAGAAGATGCTCTGGGATACTAAGGCTCTTGGGGAGACCCTGACCTGTCCCCAGGACACCCCAGTGTGCTTCCTGGTGCTGCCACCCAGCCCCGCTGCCCCCTGGCTGCCCGCTCTCTGGCGCCGGCCTGGCAGGGAGGCGGGCAGAGGCCTCGGTGTGAGTCGTCTCCAGGCCCGAGCTCTGGCTCCTGACTGACTCCTCTGAGGCCGCCGAGCCCGGGCTGGAGGCCAGGAGGCCTTTTAGTGTCTGAGCTGGCCAGTACTGTGCAGGGCCAGCCGCCATGGGGTCTGAGTGCCTGGGACACTCAGACCCTTGCGAGGTATGGAGACACTTCCTGTTGGGTGCTGAGGCTGAGTCTGACTTCCACCAGCAGAGAAGTAGAGAGGGAGAAATCTGCTTATTTGCACTCCCTGACTTTTTAAAAAAAATGTCATTCTTGGTTTGGGGGGGGGGCACATGGGTGGTACTCAGGGCTCTGTGCTCAGGGGTCACTTCTGGCGGGCTCAGGGCCGAATGGGTGATGCTGGGATGGATCCCGTCCAAGCCCTGTCCTGTGTCACTGTCCTTCTCCTGCTGCCTGAGAGATGGCCCCTAGGGCTGGCCTGCCGAAGGCTTAGGTGCAGGAGCCTGAACCCCCGCAATGCTTGCTCCTCTGAGCACGCCCTGTGTGGCCCCAAATTCAGAAACCAAAACCCCGACCATCTTTCGCATGACGGTGTGACTGAAGCCGGGTTTCTGAATGTTTCTGGAGGAGCTGAGCTCTGGGGCCAGGGTGCAAGGCCAGGGGCTGGCGGGTCCCTGATGTGGGTGGCTGGGTGCCCTTCCCAGGGCAGGGTCTCGTGGGAAAGAGAGCGAGAGGGAAGACCTCCCGTGGCTTCTCGGGAACACTGGTCCTTGCAGCCTTGGCCCTGGCACTAGTTTGGGGCCCCAGGCCACAGGGCTCCCACCTCCCCTTCCCGCCCTGCCTGTGACTCATCCCTGCAGCAGTGGTCACTGGGTTAGGGATGGAGCCCAGGGCCTGGAGGCCCTCAGCGGAGCTCAATCACGGAGCTTCCAGGAAGGCTGAGTTAACCCTTAATGAGACACAATTACAGAGATAACAGGCCACCGACTCTTCCGATTGGCGCGCTTGCCTCGCTGTTTCTTGGACAGAGCTTCAGGCTGTCCCTTCCAGGCACACTCGGTGACCAATGTCCCAGCAGGTCACCGGCACGAGACAGGCCTCACCTGCTCCCTGTCACCATCACCGTCACCTCTTGGGGCCATAGCCTGGAGCTGCTGCTCACACACTTCCCAGGGAGCAGGGCCCGGCACAGGGCTGGCTAGGGGTCCCTGGAGCCCCCCGTCCCCAGACCGAGGCTGAGATGTGGGGACACCCCATGTAGCGTATCTGTCCCAGGAGCGTCCTCCTTGGATTTGAGGGTCCCGACTTTTCTCCCTGGGCCCCTTCACCACGAAGCCTGTCTCCAACTGACACCCTGGATGACAGACGGTGAAGGTCATGCCACTGCCTCTAGCCTGCCCGGGGGACCCACGCAAAGTGAAGCCTGGTGTGGTTGGAGCTGAGTCTTTCCTTCTAGAACAATCCCTGTGGCCGGAGCTCCTGATTCAGCCAGAACCACAGGCAGGCTGTGTATTTTCAAAAAGAAAGCAGTGGTGGCAGCTCTATCTCTCCCACCACCTGCGTTTGGTAGTCTCACGCTGCTTCCCCCACCCTGGGGAGGTCGATGGTGATGGGCAGGGTAAGGAAGGAATGAGGGCCAGGTGGGTTGGTCTTAGTTGCCAGATGTGTGTTTTCAAAAAGACAGCAGCGGTGGTGTCTCTATCTCTCCTGCCGCCTTCGTTCGGTCGTCTCACGCCGTTTCCCCCACCCCAGGGAGGTCGGTGGCGATGGGCAGGCAAGGGAAGGAACGGGAGTGACTTGGGAGCACTGTGATGGGTGTAACCTGATAAACCTAAGCTCCTTGTGGAGAAAGGGAGAAAGGACAAAGCAATGTCATCCTACAGCGGGTCAGTTCTCATCTCCGCACTCAGTGGGGACGGCCTTTGGGGCTCCCCCCACCACGTTTCCATCTGAGTTCCGAGCACACGGCTGCCCGCCTCAGGCTGTGGGCTCAGCAGCCAAATTCACGTGCAACTCAACGCAAAGTGCAGGAGACCGAGGTCCCCACCTGCCTGCCTCCCGCAGAGGCACTGCCAGCAGCAACTGTGGAACAGGGAAGCCGAAGTTGCTTCCCTGCAATGGTGGGTGCTTGAAGGCCCTGTGGGGAGCTGGCCCCTCTGGTGCCTCTCAGGGGCTCTGAGGCCCTGGCAGGCCTCGCAGGTTCTGCCAAAGGCACCTCCTGCCCCAAGGGAGCTCAGGGCTGTCTCTGGATCCTTTCTTTCCACCTTGCCCCTTCCTGCTCAGTCCTGAACTGGCCTCGGGAGCTCCTCACCACACCCCCGCCCCCCAGAGCCGGGGCCTCTGTCCAGCATGGGACCCCCGCAAACACACGGGCTGAGATGGGCTGCCGAGACCTCGGGGAGAAAACTCAGAGTGGTGCTGGCTAGGCAGCTCTGAGTTTCTCTTCCCACTTTCGAGGCGAGTCTCTCAGAGTATTTCCAGAAACAAAGGTGGGGGCCAGCGGTATGCTGTGACTTGTGGTCACGGGGCTGGGGAAGGCAGACAGAATCTGCGGCCTAAGTAAGGGGCACTGCCTTTCGCTTCTGGAAGGTTCTTGCTTTGCGTAGTGCTGAGGGGGTGCCTCTGTGGTTCCGTGGATCCTATAGCCTGAGCAGCTGTGGCTGGGCTGTGAGGGGCAGGCAAGTGGCCCTCAGGGGTCCACCTCGTGACCCGTCCCCTGCACCCGGCCTCTGCAGGCACCTGCAGTCTCTCCTGCTTACTGGCAGAGCCTGCTCCAAACTGGATTGTTTCGGGGTTTGGCCCAGGCATTTTGAAGCAAAGGAAAAGAGGGGAAAAGACAAAGAAAAAAACAAGAAAAAATCCAAATCTGGAGGAAAATGTCCAGAGCAGAACTTTAGCACACGAGGCCGGGGGGCCCCTAGGCGGTCCGCCAGCCTTATTTTCCTCTCTCCCTGTCAGGCCCTGATTTCCCCTGAGCCCCCTTCCCTGCCCCCCACCCCAGCCCCCAGCCCTGGTCTCTTCCCATTTCAGGAGGCAGCTGGGTCTCCCCCTGCTGCTCCTCTGCAGGCCCGGGGGACCTGACAAGGCACTTTCTCTGTCACTTCCTCCTGGGTGCTCAGCTGCGAGGTGACCCTGAGTGTCCTGGAGTGCTGGAGCCTCAGGAAGCTCTTGGGCAACAGCTGGCATGTGGCCGTGTGTCAGCAGAAGCAGGACAGGGTGGACGCAAGTGCTTCCTGATGGGCTGGGCACTGGGGGCCCCCATGGCGGGGGCCTGGTGCTTTAGGGGGAAGAACCCCTCCAGAGCCTTGGTTTGGGCAGAGCGGAGCCTCCTCAGGGCTGGCCCTCCCGTGCCCCTCTGCAGAGGATGGCCTTACCCCATCTAAGTTCACTGTGGGGGCGCCACGCTGCGTCCCGAAGCCCCTCGTCCCGAAGCCCCTGCAGTGTGACGGCACTAGGGAGCCCTGATGTGGGGAAAAGGCTCCCTTGCCCCCGGGACAGGGGTCTGTGCCGGGAGAGACGGGCCAGGCAGCCAGCATCCCCTCCCTGGGGTGTTAGACGGCCCCTCCTCCCTTCCCGCCAGCAACCTTCTAACAGGATGTCCCCAGGAGGCCAGAGGGACCAGCCAACCCCTGGACAGTGCAGCATGCACAGAGCTGAGCTGGGAGACAGGCCTCATGGCCGGGCCGGGGCGGAAGCACGTCAGTCCATGGCCCATCTGCCTGTCTGATTGTCCGGCCACGTTCACGGCCGTGCTCTGCGTCTGGGTTTTGCTCCAGGTGCTGGGATGGAACTGCCGTGTGTCCGTGAGTGTGGCTGTCAGACCGGTCTCGCTGCTCCACCGCCTGGTTATGTGTCCGGGGCCCTCCTCCCGGGGCTGGCCGCACTTCCTGGATGGTGACTAAGACCACACTCCTGCCTACACATGTGGCTTGCCCTGCGTCTGCCCCGGGCTGGGTTTGCTCAGGCCCGCGGCCCCCATGGTGCAGAGCCCTGTCAGCTGCCCTGTGAGCCATGCGGGCGAAGGACCTTCTCTCCTCGCAGTCTCACAGCAGCCTGAGCCAAACGCCGGTCAGCCCAGTCGTTGAATGGGATGCAGTGGAACCCAACAACCTGGGGTTCCCCTTTGGACGGGCCCCGCGCACGTCACAGAATCTCTCTGAGACCCGACAGGAGTTCGGCTTGCGCCTAGGCCCTTGAGACAGAACTGTCCCACAACTACGACAGTCTATTCTTTTTTGTGTTTGGGGCTGCACCCGGTGGTGCCCAGGGCTTACTCTCGACTCTGTGCTCAGGGCTCCATACGGGGTGGTGGGGATGGAGGCCTGGGTGGCCTTGCAAAGTGCCAATGCTTTTATTTTTATTTTGGACCACACCTGGTGGTGTTCCAGGGTCCTTCCTGGCTGTGCTCAGCATCTCCCACTCACGAGGTGCCAGGGATCAAACCAAGCAAGGTGGGCCACATGCCAGGCTGGCACTCCTGCCCATCCTTTTTTTTTGTTTAAATTGAATCACCATGAGAACAGTTATAAAGCTTTCAGGTTTAAGTCTCAGTCATACAATGATCAAACACCCATCCCTTTACCAGTGCACATTTTCCACCACCAAGAACCCCAGTATACTCCCCATCCCACCCTTCCCCCTGCCTGTGACACAGATGATTATCACCTAACTCTCTCTCTCTCTACTTTGATTACATTCATTATTTCAACAAAATATTCACCATTATTATTTGGAATTTCCCCCCAACAATCAGACCTGGTGAAAAGGCATTGTTAGATAATTTCTAGTTTTCTATTGCTGATTATAAAGAGAATATGATGTCGTGCGACTGCTATTGTGGCTGTGCGATTTTGGACTTCTGATATTTTACTAATTAAGTCTGGAGGGATTTCTGCCAAAAGCTGCTGGGTTCTGAAATTGGTTTGTGTGCCTCTGGGATCATGGTCATTCCGGAGCCGGAGAGCCGCTTGTGGGAGGCAACTCGTGGTCTCGGCAGGGCGGGGAAGATGGACTGGTTCTATCCCCATTCCATGAACCTGCCCATCCTAATTACCCAGTCCATTCTTGAAAGCCACTTGACGCCTGAGGAAACCCCTCTTCTGAGAGGGGCTCAGACACCCAGACTTAGGGGTGTGGGTCCCACAGGCTCCCTCCAAGCCCCAGAGCTTGAGGACAAGGCCAGGAGCTGGAAGCTGGGGCGTCAGGCCCTGGGAGAGGCCAGTCCTGCCATCCCAGATTGTCACCTGGGGGCTTGCAGGACCCCTGAGAAAGGCAGGCCGAGGACTCGGACGCGGAGTGAGGGCACTTGGCTGGGCAGCAAAGAGCAGAATGTGGCCTGGTGCTGGGGCTGCCGGCAGGACGGGTGCACGGCAGCCCCTCTGACCTCCATAGCCCCCAGCCCCGGCTCCGCACAGAGCTGCAGGACTCGCACTGGCCTCTGTGCTCACCTCTGCTCCAGAAGCTTCTAAGGGGCCGGCCCCTGCCCCTGAGGGGCAGAATGGAGCATGTGGGAGGGGGGATTCATGCCCTCGGCCACAGGGAGGGGCCTGTTTCTGGAATGGGGAGCGGTGAGGCGGGAGGAGGGAAAAGGGGACTGGGGACAGGGCTACAGGGGTGGGGCATGGCTTGGCACAGGCACCCACAGCCACCCCCGCCCCAGGGGCAGCAGGTCCCAGCACAGACGGGGGTGGGAGACGGAGGACACAAGGCCAAGTGCTGGCCGGTACATGGCTGCTCCTGCGGGTATCCCGGCAGGACTGAGCCCTGAGCACAGAGCCAGGAGTCAGCCCCAAGCACAGAGCCAGGAGTGAACCCTGAGCACAGGGCCAGGAGTCAGCTATGAGCACAGTCAGGAGTGAGCCCTGAGCACAAAGCCAGGAGTCATCCCTGAGCACAGAGGCAGGAGTCAGTCCTGAGCACAGAGCCAGGCGGGAGCCCTGAGTGCAGCCACGCCAGGCTCCAAAACAAAAGCATCCAAACAAACTGTGAAGTCCCCAGGCAGCCAGTCTGGCTGAGGCTCCTGCTACAGGCTTAAGGGCAGGGGCGGGGGGGAAGCTCAGGACAGGTGTGGGGGGCCTTGCTGGGCCTGAGGCAGGAGTGGTGAGGACATGCTCCACAGAGATGACGGAGTGGCAGGCTGGGGCCAGGCCCAGGGTGTCTGCGGGGTCAGGAGGAGGCTGTGCTCCCTGCGTGGCCTCCTGTCCCCACCTGCTGCCTCCGCCCGCCCGCCCGCCCACCCGTCCGCCCTTGTGGCACCCGGGACTTCCCCAGCACCGCCTGAGCCTCGCCACTGCTGCACGCTGCTGCCTTATCGTCATCCCCTTCCTGTTTGCCTCCCCCGCCCGGCGCCTTGTGTCTCCTGGCCCCACGCACATCCGCACATCCGTAGACAGAGCTGGGGACCAGGAGCAGCCCCCCGGAAGGAGGGAGCACCGGGGGAGGGAGCACGCGGGGGGGGCGTCGGGGGGGGGATGGGGCAGCCACTGCTCGTCCACCTCTGAGCACTGCGGGGCTGTGTGTGACCGATGTTTGAGCTTGGGGCTCGGGGGCTCAGGCACGGCCCTGTTCCCTGGCCTTGGGGCTCAGACCGCATCAGACCCTAGCGTCCTCCTGCCCCTGAGCTCAGGGTCTGAGCCGGGCATGGCTATACTTTATTGAAGCGTTGTCCACTCTCCTGGGTGGTCACTGACGACTGGGGCAGGACACGGGCAGTAAGGCCTTCCATCGTCTCAAATGGAAGCTCCTTCCCCTGGAGTGAGTGACCAAGAGGGCTGCCCCCTTCCAACAATTGTCCCAGAGTTTCCTAGAGCTGGCATGCACCCCCCTCCCCCCCGGAGCTCATGGCCCTTCCCTGGGTGTGGACAGGCACTAGCCGTGGGCATCGTTACCATGAGAGATGGGGTTGATGGGCAGAACAGTCCCAGAAGTCCTGTGGCAGGGAGGTGCGGCAGCTTCTGGCCGGCACCAGTGGACAGCAAGGCCCCCTCCACTGTTCCATGCGGCAACTGGTCCACCAGCCCAGCCCTCGAGGCCCAGCGCTGGCCAACCAGGTGACGGCGAAACTTTCGAGAATGAGGCTCCTGTGAGCCAGGCCGGGCCACCTACAGACTCCGGGAGGCCACAGTGGAAGTAGCAGGATTTTGTGACAACTTGTTAGATGGTGCGAGATCATAGGGAGCCCCCTGGGGGTCTAATTCAAGGGAGTTAGAATTCGGGATGGACCCATCAGTGTTGGAAAGCTCCGAGTCACAGAGATGGCCCTTCCAAAGTTAAGTGGTTCTCCATCATGCAATGTTCCTTGGACTGGGGTAATAGGCAGGGGTTTAGGCATACGGCCAGCACAGGTTCCAATCCCCCGCACCACATCTGGCCCCCAGAACCAGCAGGAGGGAGCCCTAAACACAGAACCAAGAGTGAGCCCTGAGTACAGACCAGGAGTCAGTCCTGAGCACAGAGCCAGGAGTGACCCCTGAGCACAGAGCTAGGAGGGATCCCTGAGCACAGTCAGGAGTGACCCCTGAGCACAGAGCCAGGAGTGACCCCTGGGCACAGAGCCAGGAATGAGCAAAGTAAACGAACACAGATGTGCAAACATTCCTTTGAGACAGAGCAATCTTTGGTGACAGAAACCACCAAGTCATAAGTTAAACGTCAGACGAGCATAAGGGACAAAGCCAGAAACCGCAGGCTACTTGGACGGAATATCTGCTGCTGAAATCTGTCCTGGAACACACTGGGGTCCAGGGCCCCAGGGGGCAGGGCGGGGGTGGTGGTGCTGGGGGGCACCTGGCCCCACGAACACGCCCTGTGCCGACAGGTAGACGGAACTGTGTTGGTCAGTCCCAGGCTTTGGGAGGAGAAAGATGGAGTCACCCGCTCTGTGAGCTGGGTTCAGAGACAGGGGCAGTCGGAGGCCAGAGGCATCCTGGGGGCTTCGGCAGCCTCTCAGTCTTTTCCTGCTCATCTCATTTCTCCTGTGACTCCCGACCCCCCCAAGCTGACCCCTCCCTGCTGTGGTTCCCACCTGTGGCCCTGGGAATCTGCTGGCTGGGTGTGTGGGAGACAGTGTCAGGGCCTGGTCGAAGTCACCCCGGGGGGTGGGCAGTGAAGCCAGTCCATGCGGCTGCCAGGGAGCGCCTCAGGGGACAGTGACAGGGGAGGTGAGTGCCCCCACCCCAGTTTCTTTTTTTTTCTTTTTGGGTCATACCCGGCAATGCTCAGGGGTTACTTCTGGCTCTGCACTCAGGAACTACTCCTGGCAGTGCTTGGGGACCCTATGCGATGCTGGGAATCGAACCCCGGCCGGCT
>JAOXYA010065491.1:0-11751 GCA_028565675.1 Sorex palustris | reverse complement strand
AACTATTATAAAAAAACAGTTTCAAAGGTGTATATGTGTATATATATACATATATATGGAATACACACATAAAATATTGGTTCCTCAAAATTCTATTTTTTTTTTTGCTTTTATGGTCACACACAGCAATGCACAGGGGTTACTCCTGGCTCTATGCTCAGATATTACTTCTGGCGGTGCTCAGGGGACCATATGGGATGCTGGGAATCAAACCTGGGTCAGCCACGTGCAAGTCAAAGCCCTATCCGCTGTGCTATTGCTCCAGCCCCTCAAAATTCTATTTTTAAAAGCTGGCAACAAGTAAGATATTTCATTCCATTTCGAAAGTTAGAAATTATCCTGAGTCTTAAGGTTTGACCCTATCCTATATTGTTTTTCTTTTCTGAAAATTTTTTTTATCATGAGCTCTAAGAATTGTTTGGAGTTGATGATGTTTATCAGCATTCTTTCTACCCATAGAATCTGATCGTGTCCAAGTCTCCTTTCAATTTTTCTCCCTGTACCTTCTAGTCTAAACTAGCAGCACCCTGCTAAGTGTAAACTTCCCAAGTCCTAACTTGTCTTCTTGCACCTAACACCTGTGACTCTGAAGCATGTGGAAACACGCCCTCTTTTGCAGGCTGCATTCGATTGACTAACACCCATATGAACATAGACTATTCAGCATTTTCTTTATTGCCATGCTTCTAGAACTTCATTTTACTTTTAACATTTCACTTTTATCATATATACAACCTGGACAGAAAGAAATCTCATAATTCCTTCACTTTTTTTTTAAATGATTCTCCTTCAGGCCTGTCTCTCAAATAAACAAATTTATTTTACACTATTTTAAAATGAAATAAAATTTTGTAAAATATAATTTTGGTTTTGTAGCCTTACCCAGTAATGATCAGCAGTTACTTGTGGCTGTGCACTGAGGAATCACTCCTGGTGGTGCTCAAGGGACCATACAGGAAGCAGGAGATTCAACCCGGAATGGCCATATATAAAGCAAATGCTATCCCACTGTGCTATCACTCTGGCCCCTATTTTACTTGAAGCAACAAAATAAAACCAACAAACCAATACCATAAATAATCAAAATTTACTAATGGTAGAAATTTACAAATGTTATATTTTTCATAGCTATATATTTATCTTATGCTTCTATTATTTTATTTTTTTGCTTTTGGGGTCATACCTGGCAATACACAGCGGTTAGTTCTGGCTCTGCACTCAGGAATTACACCTGGCAGTGCTCGGGGGACCATATGGGATGCTAGGAATTGAGCCTGGGTTGACTGTGTGCAAGGCATATGCACTACCCACTGTGCTATCACTCCAGCCCCATTATGCTTCTATTATTTATGGTGTTTTTACTCAATTTCAGGAACAAGTCTGTTAGACTTTCTGGTATTACTTAATGAAAATCGCTTTTTTTTAATTTCTAAAAACTGTTCTTGGTTTACTTCAGAGTCTTCTTTTGTTTTATTTTGGGGTTACACTAAGCAGTGCTCAAGAGATACTCCTGGCTTTGTGGTGAGAGTTCACTCCAAAGCCAGTGGTGGTCCCAGGGGACTATATGTGGTGCTGGGCTTCAAACTGGGTTGTGCAGCAAGCAAGACAAGCACCTTAATGCCTATTTAATCTTTCCTGCCCCTCCTTCTCAGAATTTTTATTCCTTCTTTCTCTGTTCTTTCTTTTTTCCTCCCTTCCTTCCTCCCTCCCTTTCTTGCTCCCTCCCTCTCTCCCTCCCTCCCTCCCTCCCTCCCTTCTTTGTGAGAGTGAGAGACACCCAGTGGTGCTCTGGACTTACTCCTGCCTCTTAACTCAGGGAGTTAAGCTATGCACAGGGGACCCTATATGTTGCTGGGTCTGATCTTACTTACCCCTTGAACTATATCTCTGCCCCCCCTCCTGATTGCTAATGGAAGCTTTCATAGTGTACATATTTCCATTAAAAGTTTGAAGAGTTTTCTAAAGAAAGTTAAATTTTTTTTCCATTCAGACTTCAAAATTCTTCCAGTTTCTAACTTTTGATTGTGAAGTTGCTGATACATTTAATTTTTTTTATGTGGCATGAACTTGGAGTCTAATTTTATTTTATTTTATTTCATTTTATTTTTTAAGTTTTATTAGTGAAACACCATGAGATACAGTTGTAGACTTACAACTTTTTGTGCTTGGGTTTCAGTTATACAATGATTGAGTACCCAGCCCTCCATCCAAGAATAGCAGAGATAAATACATTTAATTTTTTTCAATTTAAATCTTCTTTAACTTAAGTGTTTACATTCATTCTCTAATTAGAATTTTCTAATTTATTTCTGTGTAATAAATGACCACAAACTAAGACTTACTCATCACAGATCAATTATGTCACACATCTGTTGATCAGAATACTAAACTAATATGGTAGTTTCTCTACTTAAGAGTCCTACAAGGCTAAAGTCAAGGTGTTGACTGTTCTAGAAGTTTTGAGGGTCAGGGATCTCTTGCAAATTCTTTCAGGTTTTGGCAAGAATTCATTATTATGTGGATGCAAGAATTAGGTCCTGGATGTTTTTTTCCTTTTGACTGCTATTCAAGGGAAGAGGGTGTGTATGCTCGGATCCCAGAGACACATAATCCTGTGTGCCATATGTTTCATGCCATAGGTCCTTTCCCAGTAGCTCTTAACAGTCTCAGCACCAGCAAGGAAATTCCTCAAACATTTCAAATATCTTTCCTCATGAATGGTTCTAGCTCTGTTCCTTTTCAGACAGTGTTTGGAGATAGCACAGTGGTAGGGCATTTGCCTTGAGCTCAGTCAGTTTCAATTCCTCCACCCCTCTCAGAGAGCCCGGCAAGCTACCAAGAGTATCTCACCCACACGGCAAAGCCTGCTAAGCTACCCGTGATGTATTCGATATGCCAAACACAGTACATTAAGATATCACCTGAAAAATCTTTCTCCTAAAATTTAACATAATGAAAGTGATATTCCATCATATTCATAGAGCCACTTAAGTTTATTTTATATACAAAGAAAAATGTAATTTGATAGGGTGAAATGTCCTTTGTGATATTTCTGTGTAATCATAGGTTTCGCAGATATAAACGGGGAAGACCTCACCTCTTAATGACAGCTGTCCCAAAGGTCATTTCTAATCCATCTCAGTTCCTGTTTCTGCCACAATTATTTATATGTCTGCAATATGTAAAATATACCCAGTCCACTTCAGGAGCCCCAAAGTCTCACCCCATTCTGGCTTTTGCTTAGGTTCAAGATCGCATCATCTAACTTAGGTCCTGGTAAACAAGGAATCTTTAGTGCAGTCCTTTGAATAGGGCCCATCTAAGTGTGGAAAAAAGATCACATTTTCTATTCCTTGCTGTGAAAAATTGACAATAATCTGACCAAAAAATGAAGACTCATAATAGATACCTCCAGTTTTTCCATTTAAAAAGAAGTCACATAGCAGTAACTGATCTATGGTAAGTCTAAAACTCTGTCAAGCATTTCTGGTCAACTCTTTCAGGAGCATAGCTTTATACCTTTATATATGAAGAGACACATATAGGATCCCCCACAACCAAAATGCCAAAGACATATTCTTTCTAAGTTCACATGGAACATTCTCCAGATAGATTACATCCTGTACACAATTCAAGTACCTATAACATCACAAAAATAGACACAGTATCAAGTATCTCCTTCAAACCACAATGCTAGAAATGTAGATGTTAATAATAAAAGAGGTCTGGAGAAAGTGCCATCATGTTTAGATCAAACAATATACTGTTAAATAACTATTGCAACAAAATGAAAATCAAATAAGAAAATAAAAAGACTCCTCTAAATGCATGTAAGTCAAGACATGAATTACAAAAAAGTTTATTCACCTTGTTCAAACTTTTCAAAAAAAAAGATGGGAGAACTTGAAGAACATGTTGACAAAATAAAAGACTAATTAAAATAGAAATAAAAGAGCAAAAGATAGAGGTCAGAGAGATAGTATAATGGGTAGTGCACTTGCTTTGCATGATGCCTAGCTGGGTTCTATTTCAGGTACCCCATATGGTCACCCAGCATTGCCAGGAGTGAGTCCTGAGTGCAAAGCGATAAGAAAGCCCTCGATACTGCTAAGGGAGGCACAAAACCAAACACAAAACAAAAGAAAATAAATTTTCTAAAGAATGCAAATTCTGAGCCTTGAAAGCGTTATCAGTCTCCATCTCTAACACTTGAGCAATAGGGCAGATTTCTGCAGCCTGAGGGGCTGAGGATTACAACATGCTTATCAATCATGGCATAAGAGGAGTCCATAGCCTCTGTTATCCTGTTTGGTAAAGTTACTATCATTTTTTTAGTCACATACCCCTGCATTAGTAGCCATGTAGAGTGTCCTGTCTTCTTTGGAGGATCTTACTAACATACTAGAGATCAGTCTGCCCTAATGCTTAGGCATTTTCCCTAAAAGGTAAAGGTAAAGGCCCTCCTGTTGTTTGTTGATTTGCTCGAGCGGGCCCAGTAACATCTCCATTGGAGACTGTTGTTACTGTGTTTGGCATATTGAATACGTCATGGGGAGCTTGCCAGGCTCTGCCGTGCAGGTTAAGATACTCTCAGTAGCTCGCCGGGCTCTCCGAGACGGGCGGAGGAATCGAACTCGGGTGGCCATGTTGGCTGCGCCCAAGGCAAACGCCCTCCAGCTGTGCTATCAATTGTATTAAATTTGTGCAGCCTAGATGTCCCTCTGATGGTGAGAAACATAGCCCAAGGCTCTGACTAGAAGGTGCAGAAGTTAAGGCATGGAAGGAGAGCATCCAACTAAGTCCTGCAAAATTATTAAGAAAGACTAATCATGCCATCCAGTCTTGAACTGCTGAATGGGTCCTTCTCTTCTTGGGGTCATACCAGGATCAAATTCATGGGGTTTTCTTCCAGAGTTCTTCCCCACCTTCATTTCCCTTTACAGAGCTCTACTATTACCTTTCATCTAGGTAGAAAGAGGCACTTGGATCTCCTTTTTTTTTTCCAGTACAAGTTTTTAGACACCAAAATTCAAAGTAAGACATGATGTGCCAGAGAGATAGTATGCGGGGAAGAGCATTTGCCTTGCACATGGACAACCTGAATTTAATTTCCAGAGCCTCATATGGTCCCTGAGCTTCCTACCAGAAATGATCCTTGAGCACGGAGCCAAGAGCACTGCTGGGTGTTACCCCAAAATAAACAATAATAGCAGCACATGATTGGATTGATCTAAAGGACTCCAATGATAGCTTAACATTGGTTGTCTTGGTTGACTTCTTGTTTTTTTTTTTTTCTTTTTGGGTCACATCTTGCAATGCACAGGAGTTACTCCTGGCTCTTCACTCAGGAGTTACTCCTGGCAGTGCTCAGGGGTCAGGGGACCATATGGGATGATGCTGGGAATCGAACACGGGTCAGCCACATGCAAGGTAAATGCCCTAGTCGCTGTGCTATCTCTCCAGCCCCCGACTTCTTGGTTTTTAAGAAATTATTATCCTTGGGGCAGGAAAGATAGTAGGACACTTTGTTCAGCTGTCCAGAGTTCAATCCTTTGTATCCTGTTAGGGCTCCTGAGACCACTTGGAGTGATCCGTGAGCACAGAGACCTGAGCACAGCTGGGTGTAACCCAAAACAAATAAATAAAAAGGAAACAAAAGGTAATTATCCCTCTCCAGATTTCATCTCCCATAGTCTGTAAACATGTCTTATTTTGAATATTAACTAGTGCTCATTTCTACTTTGTGACTTCCTGTGTCTTTCATCTCACCTTGAAAATCATCCAGTCTTTTCATAAGAAATGGCAGAACTTTTTAGCTGAGTAGATTTCTCAACTTATTACCTATCTTTGTACTTTGAGGATCTCTCTTTTCTGTCTCTTTCCATCTAAATCACTTGAAAAATGTATTTGCTTCCTTTTTGTCAAATTGTTAGCCACTTCAAGTAAAGCCACAGTCACAAATCTCTTATAAATAGCTTTTCCTATCCCTTGGGTCCCTGATACTCTGATGTGTGACTGTATTAATCTGCTATGACTACTTTTACAAAGTAACAGAGACTGGGCAACTAAATGACAGGCATTTATTGTTCACAGCTCTGGAGGCCAGAAATCTAAGTAAAGGTGCTGGTGGCATTAGTTTCTCCTGAGGGCTGTTGTAATATATGGCTGGAATTTAGTCTCAGTGGAGAGGTTTCACCTAGGACTCAGGTCAGTCACATTGTACAGTCTAACTTATGGAAGGGACTCCATACTAAAATAAAATAACATTCTAAATAATAACACAATACATTTGGCAATTAAAATTGAGAAGATATAAATTGCTAGGGTGAGGTTTGGGAGATCAGCATAAACTCAAAAAAGTCTGAAATTTTTTCCTGGGACATCAGCTCTTCAGGTATAGGAGGATTATTTCAGTGATCCAAGCCTAATATTTGAGTGAATTTTACCAAAATCTGAATATGGCTCCAGAGATCCACAGGTCTGGATTCCAGAGTGTATCATATTGACTTAATTCTCAGATCCTGTATTTATTTGTGTGTTAACTTAGAAAATTCTTTAGAAGGGTATGACTTGGGTCCCCAGCTAATTTGAGGAGGTTGGTTTCTTGACACAGGAAAGCAGTTAGTGATCATACATTAGTGCTCCGGATTAAAATTTTTTAGAGGCCAATTCTTCCTTCGAGAGCCATTCTGTCCTTTATGCTTTCTAATTTTCACTTTAAAAGTAAAATGTCTTTTAAATTTATATTTTCATAGATAATTGAACCATTATGTTCTTTCCATAGCTAGAGAGAAGTTATACTATTAACCTTCATAAGCATTTAAAATGCCTATATAATTCCATGTTTCCATAGGCAACAATGTTACCTACTTTTCTAATACGATTACATCAATTGCACCCATCAGCCTCCATATAAAGTGTTCCGAGGGTCCCTGAGCAATCTTTGTTTTACCATCCCCTAAATTCAGCATCTGCATCAATCTTCTCCCAATCCCACAGGGCTGCCTCATGTACATGAGCAAAACCAGAGTGAGGCAAGGTGACTAGCCTTTTGTGGTTGTGTCATATCTCTTCCCCTATTAACATCTCATAAATCAATTTAATCCCTGAAAATTTTCATGTAGCATGACCTAAATTATGACATTTTGCCTTGGCCACATCACTGAACTACATCCTCCATTGCATGTACTGATAACTCAGGGCGTAAGCATGTTTTTGCAACCACGTGAATATCTTGAGGTACCAAATAGGCACTTTTACACCATCTTATAAGATATTCCTTAAAATACAGAAATGTAGGTTTGTAAAAACCACAGACCTTTTTGAAATGGCTGAGTGAATCCATGCTTAACACTTGATAAGATGGAGGCTGCTTCTCCTCCAGCTGGAGTGGGTGATTGGGAGCATGTCCTGAGTGGTCTGGAGGCTGTGTGACTGAGAAGCGGGAAGGCTTCTCAGAATCCGAGGAAGTGGCAGCAGACTCATCATCTGCATTACTTTCATTTGATACACTGAAAATGGAGCTATAAAGAAGAGATGGGGGTCTCTCAGTAGGGAACATTAATTTGCCAACATTAGAAATATTTTCACTTTGAAAGCGCATTTCTCCTGGAAACATGTTGGATCTCTTTCGTGACTTGGGTATAGGAGGAGCTGAGAGTGTCTTATCCCTAGTATTCTCCTTCTTAACTCTGGTTCCCCAAAACTGGAGAATAGAATTAACAATCTACCTTGTAACTCAGAATTCCATGAGGATCTTAGTCCCTTCCTTGGATGCCATGTAGACAATTTTCTTAACTTATTTCCAAATCTTGGTCTCTAGAGTCCCTTCATTCAGGAACTGTGGTTTATTTCATAAACTACTTTAAAGCAGTCCCAAAGTTGGTCGCAGGAAATGCAGTCTTCCAGGACCCCTGTTCTACAGGAGAAATGCTGAATCAAATCCATAAATTGCTTTTCCCATTCAGTCTGACTTGAGAAACTGGCTCTGGCAGAGCCTGGGAAGACCCAGACTCTGTCTCATCTTAGTGGGGGCGGGTGCTGCTAGGATTCTAACTCCGAGCACCCTGAAAAATCTACTTTTCTGTTCTCCTCTGAGTATGAGATGTGCCTCAAATTTCTAAGTCCTCAGTAACCAAAAAATTTGTTCTCCCACTCACCTCTGTAAGTGGGGGTCCACTGATGCAGTTCTTATCCTTATATGCCCACTAGTGGGTGGTTCAGGCCCAGGCACAGGGACGACAGCTGTGAGTTTCAAAAGAAAAAAGGCATGGGCACATGCAAGACTCGAGCATTTAGTGGCTGAGAGCCATTCCCCTGACTGTCCCACTGCGACCTACGGACCAAGGACCAGGTAACAGAGAAACTGGGCCTGGGGCATCAAGCTGGTCAGTAGATGGTTGATTCCCCTCATCGTAGTCCGATCTCTTCCCTTATGGTGCAATTGAAGTTGTAGTTTTGGTCATAGTTCCAGACATCATAATTCCATCATCCTAGTTTTCTCGTAGAACTCAAAGTTCTCTACCTCATTAAATTTTCTTCCTCATCTCATCATAGTCTCATAGTCTTCTACTTTCCGTCATTGTAGTTATCTAGTCCTCCTTCTAGTCTCCTCTTACCCCTACATAACATAATTATATAGAAATTATGAAGGGTACACATATGTGGGATTGAACACTGTCATAACAACAGACAGAGGTAAAGTCACATCTTCAGGGGAAGTTCTAGGAAATTAACTCAAGGACAAAAATCTTATCTGAGATTTCAGCATTCCAGATTACTATGAGATCTGGTCAAGGGCAGGATTCTATCCAGGGTGTATTGCTTTCTCCTTTCCTCATCCAGTAATCCGTTTAAACAATCACAGTAAATTTACTTTTTACAATATTTCTAGTCATTTTGTATGAACACAGTAAGAGATATATTAAGCTTACAGATTGGCTCTCACTGGGGACATCTCACTATATATCCCAGATCACAGGTTAGTCTTTCCTAACCCCAGCAGGGTCCTTATTCAGTTACTACTTTTTGGGTCATGACAGAGTTTATTCATGACTATGTTCTAAACAACTTATACTCGTGGCACTTAGCTAGTCCCCTTTCGATGCCAGGGTAGCTTACAGCTTGCCCTGGGTTCATCCAGTCCCTTCGTCAGGACCCTGCTTTTGGAGTACTAGGAACTAAGGGCACCTGAAGCTTAAGTCAAGTAAATATGGATGCTCAGGAATAAATACTATTTTGGATTAACTCCCATGTTACAAAGCATAGCATGAACTGCTTCCTGTATCTGTACAAAAAGTATATTGCTGACTCATGAAAGTGACATAAAGGAAAGAGAAAAACAATATAAGATCATTAGTGCTTGATGGAATTGGGTGTTCCTCAGAGGTGCTGTTGTGGGAGTAACTCAATAAACCTGTGGACGAGCAAGGACAACCCACTGTTATACAATGCATAGGCAGCAATGCTACCTACTTTTTTAATACAATCGTGTTTTTTGTCATTGCAGCCTACAGTAAGATTTTCTATCCGTTTTCCAAGATTTCGCTGTCAGGTTCTACCCAGGCCTTTCCAAACTGAACTGAACTGAGGCCAGAGAGAGTACAGTAGATAAGGCACTCACCTAGCATGCATCTAACCTGGTTTGATACCTGGCCCTGCATATTGTACCCTGAAGAATGTTAGGAATAATTCCTGAGCACAGTCATGAGTAAACCCTAAGCACAGCTTCCAGTGTCCAGAACAAAAATAAAATAAGCAAATTAGACTGAATTTCATTAATTCCTTCTTGTTGCCTTCTTTAATGGTCTCAAGTCAAAGTCACATTTTCTTGTAACAGTTAACAGTACGAGTCTGTTCCTGTTGTTATACAACACTGTCCACTAAATTAGTAAATTAAAGAAACTATATTCAATATCACACTATTTGATGGGTCAGAAATTTGGGCAAACTTGACTAGCCAATTATACTGCTCCACAACACTTTAACCAGAGACAATTATTCTGATACTTTCTCTGATCTGGGCTATCAAGTTTTCAGTAACATTCCTTAAACTTTGTTAGACAGCAATATAGTACTGAAATGACTGGCACAGTAATCTGAGAACTATCTTTTAGTGTGGTTTTATAGCAACTTTGGCACCTACCTTGCAAATTAGTACCTTTTTTCTCTCTTAATGGTTTGAGGTTTGGATAAACTAAGAAGCAATATGCTAGTTTTCTTTAAGGTAAAACTCAGCACTCAAATAGTGTTTTTCTGCCATACACACATAAACAAAGTAGGCACAGTCTAATACAAACTCAAGGAGAGGGTAAATTATCTTAATGAAAGGGTTTTAAAGAATTTATAACCCTCTTGAATCCATCACAGACTCTGATAAACAAACCGTTAGGAAAACGATTTTAATTTGAATATGCCATCTGTTTTCTGTTGAGACCTTGAATGACACAGTAATAGGTATCATAAGGGGTTCCAAGAAATAAACCTTTAAAATGAGATTTTGAATTAATTACATATTCAAAAGGAAAAATTTAATCTACTATCTTTGGAAGAAAATAAAATATGAATTATCTAGTGCATACAATCGCATCTTATTTAATCACAACATCACCAGCGGTAATATCAGATGTAAAGCACGTGAAAGGCAAGATATTGAAGGATTATTGAAGATGATGATTAGTTGCTATGGAAAGAATATTAATGCTAATCTCTGTGGTAGTGAACATCTATATAGGCAAAAATAATATCAATAAATATTAATCTAAGACCATGATTGAACTTCAGGACTCATTGATAACTCTGAAAAAGGCATATATTTCCTATAGCCATATAATTGAAATGCTTTTATCAAGCCAGAGGTCCAGGGGTAAGAGTTGCAGACAGTAGAATAACAATGAACTAAAAATTATACTAATTCAATTCTATCATGTCCTAACACAAAGCTAATTAAAAATATTAGTGCTGGACACCAGAGAGATATTACAGGAGATCTTGAATAAAGTTGACTCAGATCTATCCCCAAAACTACATATTGTTCCCTAAGCATCTGGCAAAAGTGATCCCTGAGCACAGAGCTAGGAGTAAACTCTGAGCACTCCTGAAGGTGGTCCAAAAAACAAAAGTAACTAAACAAACAAATATAAAAAATATGAGTCCTAAGTTGTATTTTGGCTCACAGAAATCATGCCAAAGTTTTGGATCTTCAGACTTATCTATAAATCCCTTACAGGCAGATATACTTTCATCCTTTATTTAAGGGAAACATTTCTTTCTTGCAACAAAGTTTGCAAGTCTACGTTGCGAAGTGCCCACACATACTCAATCATACTGTTTTTCCCTCTAATCACTTATAGAAATAATTATGTCCCAGCCAAGAGCAGTAGCACAGCACAGTCCTCCCGTTGTTCATCGATTTGCTCAAGCAGGCACCAGTAACGTCTCCATTGTGAGACTTGTTGTTTCTGGTTTTGGCATATCGAATGTACCACGGGGAGCTTGCCAGGCTCTGCCACGCGGAGGGATTCTCTCGGTGGCTTGATGGGCTCTCCGAGAAGGACAGAAGAATAAAACCCGGTCAGCAGTGTGCAAGGCAAACGCCCTGCCCGCTGTGCTATCACTTCAGGAAAAGAAACTATCATCATAAAAATTGTAAGATCTTAAGAAAACTTAGAAGTAATTTTTCTTTTGATGGAAGTGTCAACAGTGTAGCATTTTAGTTACAATATTTATTTTGATGTTCCAAATTCTGTGAGA
>JAOXYA010065482.1:0-11751 GCA_028565675.1 Sorex palustris | reverse complement strand
AACCTGACAAGCTACCCAGGACGTATTCTATATGCCAAAAACAGTAACAATAAGTCTCACAATGGAGACGTTACTGGGCCCACTAGAGCTAATCCATGAACAATGGGAGGACAGTGACATGACAGTGATTTTACCCCTATACTCAAAAGGTACTTATCCCGACAAAACTGTGTGGGGAAGGGGAGGCAGTTATATTTGTATTTCCCTTTTGTTTTAGTTTCTAATTTCTGTATCTTGAGACAAGCAATGATTCTAGTATTGGAGATAGGGTTCTTTCATATCTGTATTGAATGTAGTTATTTCGTACAGAGTTGAACAGAAAAAAATTGCACTGATACATAGTGGGTGAATATTGATGATCAACAAGGACCAAAGAGACAATTCAGGATATAAGGCACTTGCCTTGTATGTGGTGGCCTTCAGCAATGATCCTGGTTTAATCCCCCAGCACACCTGAGTCAGGAATAAGCTTTAAACACTGCTAAACATGGTGAGCAATGTGGTGGTGGGCCCAATCACCTCTCCCCTGTCCCAATCCCAGAATCCTTCTTTGGAAGAGATAAGCCAAATAGTACATGAGAGAAGGGGCATGCATGTTCCCCAGAACCACATATGGCCCCCAAACACTGCCAAGAGTGTTTCCTGAGAACTGATGTAAAGGCAAGAAAGATCAGAGAAACACTTGATTTAGGAATGCTAAACTCTGTCACTTTTTCAAAACATTGGAGTCAAATAAGTCTTGTGTATTAACTTTGAACAAGAGAAGATAATAGTATATCTGCACTTTATTTTTTGGATTTTATTTAGTTTAAATAACAGAAGGAGACTACGAGTGATATTTTTATTTCCAAAATAAAATTTCCCAAAGTTATATAAACCCCATTGTTAAGATTGACCTATATTATTTGTATGTGTTCCTAACTTATTAAGCTTTCTATTTTAAAAAATGCTCTACCTTCCTTCAAGCAGATCACATTCTATTAAAAACCAAACATAAATAAGAATTTTGATTTTGGAGAAAGAATTGCTATGATGAGAATTATTTAAATTGACTTATTTCAGAATAACAAGGAATGTTATTTGAAAGATCTGTGTGTTTGAACATTATTAAGGAGAGAGGTAATTTAACTGAGAATATGTAGCAGTGTGAGAAGAATGTACATATTAAAAATGCATTAAGGAATATGTTGTTTAGTGAGACTCAGGGAAACAGAGAGTTCCAGGTACCTCCATATGACTATATGCAGAGAAGTCATGGAAAACTAACCTATACACAAGGAGCAAACTCTGAAGTCTTTGTGCCATGCTTCAGTTTGGTTTGATTTATTCTAGTTTTTGAAAATGCATTGGAAACTCAGCCCAGAGGCAAATAATAGTAGTAGTAGTAGTAGTAGTAGTAGTAGTAGTAGTAGTAGTGTATAGCACTGTCCTCCCATTATTCATCAATTTGCTCAAGTGGGCACCAGTAACATCTCACAACAAATTGTGAGACTTATTGTTACTGTTTTTGGCATATCGAATACACCATGGGAAGCTTGCCAGGCTCTGCTGTGCAGGCGGGATACTCTCAGTAGCTTGCTGGGCTATCCGAGAGGGGTGGAGGAATCAAACCCGGGTCTGCTGCGTGCAAGGCAAATGCCCTACCTGCTGTGCTATCGCTCCAGTGCTACCAGAGAGTATGATCCTAAAAGTAGAAGGGGGGAGGGGGTAGATCAGGGAAAGGAGAAGATTGGCTGAACAGTAGAGGGAATAGTGTGTAGAAATGACATTGGAGTATGAAGCAATATAAGGTACTCCAGAACTTGCATATTGTTGAGAATAGTAGAAACTAGTAGAGTTATGGATGGTGGTTGGAAAGGAGGTAATTGCATAGTCAGAATATATACCATGGAGGACATTTTGTGTTATACCAAAATGTCTGATCTTGATTCTAAAGACCACAGTAACTCATATAAGGATTTAAAAATTAGGATCCTGCATGAAAAAAAATTCCCTTTTAGGTACTGGAGAGAGTGTGCTATGGGAGAGACAACATACTTTGAACGTAGAAAGTCTGAATTCAATTCCCAGTTCTGCATAATCTGCCAAGCATTGCCATAAAAAAAAACCTATGAACATAGAGACAGGAGTATCCCTGAAAATTACTGCATGTGACCTAAAAGACATACATAAATACATCCATACATACATACATAAAACTTCTCTTTTAGAAAGGCTTTGCTACGGCACATTCTTGGGTTCTCTGTCCGGTTGTTAGAGAATCACTGGGCGAGACCCCTTGGCCTCCTGAGAATATTTAAGGAGATGACATACACCCAAATAAAATTTAAAATAAAATTTGAAAGAATAGAAATATTGTTTTTGAAAATCATGAAGACTGAGGAAAAAATAGAAGTCAAAGCAGAAAGAATAGTTCAAAAATTGTTGAACTCAGGGTTCTAGTGGAGGACATTAGGTGAATAATGCCAGTCCCTGAAACAGAAAAGGCTGGGGTAAAAATCTTCTATCAAGATAATAAATTTGATTTCAAAGATGTTAAATTTGTTGTGCAAGTAGGATATGTTGGTGATTGAACCCAAGATCTTATTAATGTAAGGTAAGTGCTCTAATGCTGAGCTAAACTTTATCAGATTACATAAATACAAAGTTTAGAAGAAAGATCTAGACTATAAAAATAGATCAGAAAACAATCAATATATAGGTGGTAGAATGATTTGAAGATGATTACCCCAGGTAAATGAATAGAGATGAGTTAGAAGTCCAGGGCTGAAGATCATTCCCCAATTGAAAGTCATTAGCTATTAGGACAGGCAAGAAAACCATACTTGAACAGATTGGAGATTACATAGGCAGAAGGAATCACTCTGAGCCTGCCAGAATGCTAACAGTTAGGAAAACTACCTACTACCAATGCACCCTGGGATGTGAAATTTCAAAGTCCAAGAATATAAAACAAATATTCTTATGGATTAATGCACCCTAGAAGGGAAAGTGGGGTGAGGTAAAACAATATGGGACTGGGTTTTGTCATCCTAAGAAATAAGTAGTGATGAGATAATTATGAGAACTCCCAAAATTGGGAAAAATAAAAGAGATATCAAATGAAAACCATGCTGCAATAACATAGGTGCTATTCCCCCTGTTACCCATTCCAATGTGTCCATTCCAATGACTACATATAGAGCAAGTTCTTTTATTTTTTTCACTTTTTATTTATATCTTTGAGATGTACTGTCTTCTATTTTATGTTTATAATAAAATTTATCTTATTTTATTCTATTTGGAATCTCCTGAGTCAATTTTTCTCTCTCTCAGGGGTCAAGAACAAGGAACCAAGACATCACACAGCCAGTTTTCCCTGTAAAACATTTGAGGCTTCTGAGAATATAACCTTTTATGACAGCAATTATGTTGGAGTCCAAAGACTCACAACACTGAATTTTAAAAAAAGCAATGAATGTCGTACATGAGATTGTCCAACCTTTGGACATTGGTACAACCAGTGCAGAAGTAATAGGCATAATATATTCCTTATAAATAATTTTAGCTATCAATAATAAAATTGGCAATCTATAATGAAGTACTTATAAAACTGATATAAGCCTAGGCTTAATTAAAGATTACTGAATCTGAAACAAATGGAGTATTAAACTAGGTTTGTAGCACTGAGTCTTAAATACCATGTGAGTGAGCTTTAAGTTCAAAGATCTACTCTAGCTTTCTACCACTTATACCAAGTATAGAAGAATGAAGAAATTAAGGGATATAAGGAATTAGGTTAAAGAGAAATCAAAAAACTAAATTTAATTATTTTTTATGACAAGTGTTGGGCTCCAGATAAACTGGGAAAAGTAGTAGAATTTCCTCCCTCTTTGCTGCTTTAAATTAAAAAGAGTCAGGCTTAAGGGAAGAGCTAATCTGGCCTCTTCCTCCAGGAAGCAGGGAATTTGGAAAATGCAGCAAAATCATGGAACTTTCTGGTTGCCTAAGGAAAACAAACTCCCTCCTGCCCCCAGTGTGCTGCCTAAAGTCAGGAAGGAAAGAGTAAAGGTCTATTGTGTACACCATGAGGCTGAAGCAGATTAGGAGCCAGGATAGAACTTGTTTATCACATGTGAGATAAAATAATACTAGTCATTGTGAGAACTTAGTCCAAAGGATATGGTTCTCAGTAATGAGATTGGTTGCAATTTTTCCTTTCAGTGGGATAAGAGGAACAAAATGGGTAAAGAGAAACCAAGTATTCACACTCACTCTGTACTCTGCCTACATGGAGAGGAAAGTAAAATTTCTCTCCTCTATAGAAACTGGAGAATGTGAATGGAATAATCCATTCCCAAAGAGTAGAGCACATTCTGAGCAGATCAGATGGAAACTAGAACTATGTCAACAGAACTTTGAGAGCAAGATTGAAAATACCTCAACTATGTCACAATGGTGGTTATTTGGAATAAAAGACAACAATTTTTTGCATAAATTGAGATGGACAACAGGGCCAACAAAATAGAATTAAAGAATGGGTGACCAATAGTCCTTTCCAAGACTGAACGGTACTTTATGATGTAGAATTCTTGGTTAAAACTAGTACATTGCCAGACAAAAAAAAAGAGCAATTGGTCACCAAGAATGGTAGGTTTCAACTCAATTAAAGGAATTCACCTTTTAACTGTTGAATAGGAGACAACAATTTTGATGTCACTGGAAATGTACAAACTCAGCTCAGCATGAGGTGGGATTAACTTCCTGAAGAGGAGCATCTCTATTAAGTATAGGATTTCAAAAGTATATGAGGCATAAATGTGAGGTGAGAGGATAAATTGCATGAACTTCAAAATAAAAGTTTCTTCACTACCAAACATGCCTCAGATTCTCGATATTCATGGCTTTTAATTATGAGATAATTATGAGAACTCCCATCTCATGGGGGCTTTTATCTCATGGTTGACTGCTCACCATCTAACACCAGCACAGACATCAGTGCCAGTGCCCTTTCCCAAGCCAGTTTCCAGGTTTCCACAAAAGGAGGAAAACCATGATCAGCTCATGGGCACCTCCTTGAGGAATAAAATACAGCCTGGTGCCTGGCTCTTCAAAATCTCTTATTGAAATATAAGTATTATCAAAGCAATCACCGCTTTGCTTTGGGCATGAATGTATGAGTGTATGTGTAAATTTCCCCTAGGAAACATATTTATTCATGATATACATATATAAACAGACACATCCATTCAATTTGAAATGGGAAAGCAAATTTCTCTTAAATTCCAATTGCAGTTCTTTTTCATTCTCTTTTATTGCATGATTGCACACACATACACACATATACACACAAACATACACACATTTTTCTTCCACTAGAAATTTCAAATACATTGGAAATAAACTGATTCCTAAAAAATATTTATTTTATTTTGCATAGCAAACTGAGTTATCTTAAATAGTAATTGGGTGTAGAAAAGGAAGTTAGTCCACTTCTCGCTTCTCACTCATTTCCATTTTTATAAGAGATCTATTGAGGACCAGCTTTGTTCTGAGAAATGGAATTTAGAAAAAGTCCACCAAAAGCAACATGACTAGTGTTAGCACAAATATGTAATTTAAAATTTCTTGTAACAAATACGTTCCTCATTCAGACTAATAGTGTCTTCAACATACCTTCAAGCACAACAATGAGTACATGGTGACCCAAGTCTCCATATAATTCACAATGACTGTATGTTCCATTTCCTCAGGGAATCCTTGGTACATTTATGTTACCGATATTGCACTCAATTATACCGTTGTAATTATTTGTGTACCCAAAATTTATGGGTTGGAACGATAGCACAGCGGGTAGAGCATTTGCCTTTCACGTGGCCAACCCAGGTTGGATTCCTCCACCCCTCTCAGAGAACCCAGCAAGCTACCAAAAGTATTCTGCCCACACGGCAAAGTCTGGCAAGCTACCCATAACGTATTCAATATGCAAAAAACAGTCTCCAAATTTGTTGTGAGACATTACTGGTGCTCACTCAACTAGATGAACAATGGAAGAACAGTGCTACAGTGCTACCCAAAATTTATATAGCCAATTAAATAAGGTGTATATATATATATGGTATGCATTTATTGATCATGGTCTGAGTAGGGGTCAAATTGCATAGCCACTCTACTCTTTATTATATTTCTAAACTTTCTTTAGTATTTGATTTCTAGCATGCCCATGCTGAGAGCAGATATCAAGAAGATGTTTGTGAATATGTGTGGGTGGTAATATTTTTATTACCATCAAATAATTATGAAAGGGAATTATGACTACTCAAAGAAAACAAAAAAAGTAAAATTCATGTGTTTTTTTCCTTTTTTATAATTTTATTTATTAAAACACTGTGAGAGCAGTGACAAAGCTTTCAGTTTTAAGTCTCGGTCATACAATGAAACACCCGTACCTTCACCTGTGTCCATTTTCCACCACCAAGAACCCAAGTATACCCCCCATCCCATACCCTCCCCCTACCTGTGAGGCAGACGATTTCCACATTACTCTCTCTCTACTTTTATTACATTTAATATTTCGCCACCTGACCCACCATTATTATTTGGGATTTTACCCCAATACTCAGATCTGCCAAAAAGGCAACAGTAGACAATTTGTTTTCTATTGCTGGTTATGAATAACATATGATGTTATGCAGTAGTGACCGCGTGATTTTAGAATTCCAAAATTTTAACAATATGGAGGGATTTCTGTCAAAACCTGCTGGGTTCTGAGATTTGCTCCAGAGTCTCTTGGATCATGACCGTTAAACGGCTTGATCAGGAGCCAAAAAGTCCATTCATGGGCCGTGACTTGGGATCTCGTTGGGGTGGGGAAGAAAGGGCCGACACCACCCCCATCCCATGAAGCCCCGTGTGTCTCATAACTGCGGGCCCAATCCTGACTGTCCAATGGCCCTGGAGGATGGCGGCCACCGAGACGCCAAGGGGGAGTAAGTGAAGGGACATCACCCTTAACTCCCTGGGGTGGCCCGTGTGACAGTAACCTACTGCAGGGTCCAGACGCATTTTTGCTAAAAGCCGCTGGGTTCCAAGATTTGTTTCTGGGTCTCTGGGATCATGGCCATTAAGCAGCTTGATCAGGAGCCAGAGAGGCCGTTCGTGGGTGGTGACTCAGGGTCTCATTGGGGTGGGGAGGAAAGGGCCGGCTCCACCCCCCCATCCCTCGAGACTCTTCATGTCTCATCACTGCGGGCCCAATCCTGACTGTCCAATGACCTTTGGAAGATGGAGACCACTGAGCTGTCAAGGGGGAGCAGGTGGAGGGACAGTACCCCAGGTTTTGATTTTCTATCTTATTCACTCTTATGCCTAAAAAATCAAGGTACTTAATAGAAAAAAAATATGAAGGCAGTGTTGGGATTCTTCAGAGTTCTGTTCAGGCTCTCTATCCTTTATCCCCTTAGTCACAGTCTATTGAACTAGGGATGAGCATCTGACCTAAGGTCAGTTATAGGCTACCCAATGATATTTACATGAGCGTGAGAATTCTGTCCCAAATGGGGGTTCCATTTTGGAGGATCATATGTTGACCTGTCACTGTCTGTGGGAATTTTAAACTTAAGCTGTTCAGAGAGGAATGTAGTGGGGAGATGGCTGAAAGAAGGAAGGCAGCAGAAACCAAAAGAGAAAAGAATTAGAGCCAGGGGCTGGAGCGATAGCACAGCAGGGAGGGTTTTTGCCTTGCACGCGGATGATGCAGGTTCGATTCCCAGCATCCCATATGGTCCCCAAGCACTGCCAGGATTAATTCCTGATTGCATGAGCCAGGAGTAACCCCTGAGCATCGCCAGGTGTGACCCAAAAAGAAAGAAAAAAAAATCAGGGCTGAATGCAAGGCAAGTGCTTTAACCTCTGTATATCTCTCCGGCTCCAAATTTTACTTTTGATTTTATTTTTCTTATTTCATAGACTTCTTGCTGTTAACTTTATTTTTCTTCTTTCCTCAAGTCCACCCCATTGTTCTCATTTAAATTAGCAAGTGGCATGTGAGATGCATTTATCATCATTTTTTGCTTCTGGATAATGAAACCACTGAAGCCTATTAAAACCTCTTCAATGACAGCTCTGGGCTTTTTCCATAAACTTGAGTGTGAAATGTTCCTCTTTTGCCGCTTTCAAAATGGGCCTTAATTTTTCGTTTTTCCTCCCTTCTGGACTAAACAAACATTTAGGGGAATTCTTCGCCCTCTCCTAATTCCCAAGTTTTCTGAACTCCCATGTAAAAGTTTGCTTCTGATCCGTAGTTCGACTCCATTACAGTCAAGAGTGGAGCCTTGCTGATTTTATAGTTGGGAATTTAAAGAGGTTCTTTTTAGCTTTTAGGGATCCCACAGCCAACACCCAGCGCTATTAAGGGGGAGTCCCATGCTGTGGCAGATCGAATTCAGTGCGGTGCGTGTGTAAGGAATATTCTCTACCATGTGACCTATTTCCCTGCCCTTAATGAGACTTTTCTGTGTTCTCAATCTACATAATTTTTATGAACACGCGAAAATCCATTTCTATTCCATTTTATGGGTCTGGAGCTTGCTACCAATTGATATTAATTATGATTTTAGAACTTTCTGAGACACGTTCAATATAATCTATCTTTTCAGTGGCTAAAACCTTTCCAATAGCCTGTTTCTGTTTTTGAATGGTATATTTGGAAGCTTTCTACTTTGAAGATAATTTGGTTATTATAACCTCTTCTGGATATTACATCTGACAACTCACAGTTATTGGACATACTTAATTTAATTTATGGTGGTAAAGCTAGTCTGAAATGAACACATCCGCACTAGCTCTGTCTTCATATATCTGAGGTACCTTAATATAGCTTGTTTTTTGGACCACACACAACTGTGTTCAGTACTTACTCATGGCTTTGTGCTCAGGGAACACTGTTGGCAGAGTAAAAGGGACTGCATATGATAATAAGGATCAAATCTGGGCCCATTGTACAAGGCCTTATCCACTGTACTATCTTTCTGGCCCTTTATTTTCATTTGTTTGTGTATTGTTTATTTTGAGGCGATAAATAGTAGTACTCAGAGATTACTCCTGGCTCTGTGCTGAGGGTTTCCTCCTGCACAGCTCAGGAGACCGTATGGAGTGTCAGGGATCAAACCTAGCTTGGACCCATTACAAGACAAGTGTCCTACCCACTGTCATATCTTTTCAGTTCCCAAATAAAAATCTGTTTCTTTTTCCAGACATGAACTCTGCAACTATTTTTTTTCTCAGCCCATGACTTGTAAGTTTATCTTTCTGTTAGTCTTTGGAGGACTATTTCCTATTTAGGGGAAATTCAGTTTGTCGTTTTCCTTTTTTCGACTTGTGAATTTTGAATTCAATTTCAGAAATCTTCGTCTAAACTTAAGGCATGAAGATTTTCTGTTTTCATCTACCATTCTTTAGTTTTGACTTCTGCATTAAATGTAAAATTAATTTTGGGGCTGGGTAAGGTGTTTGCCTTGCATGCACCTGACCTGGGTTCGATCCCCAGCATCCCATATGGTCCCCTGAGTATGCCAGAAGTGATTCCTGAGTGCAGAACCAGTAGTCAGTACCTGAGCACTGCCAGCTGTGGTCCAAAACCCAAAATAAACAACAGCAACAAAATAAATATTAAGATTAGTTTCAAATTAACTTCCATGGATGACATAAAATGAAGGTAGGTTCACTCTCTTCCCGTATGAATATTTAATCTCCAGAAACATTTCCCCCTCATTTTCTTTGCTTTCTATTTCAATGAATTTTTGTTTCATTTGAAGTGATCACATTCAATGATTTCCTTTTAATTTAGTTTGTTGCCTTACTAGTGGCCACCTCTAATCTTTGCTGAAACCTACTACTTCTTTTTTCCCCCCTAATAATCAGAGTTAAGGGTTCAAAATCACCTGTGTGTTCAGACCACCCCCTGTCCCAACACAAGAAGTTGGCAAATCAGCAGCCCACACTTTCTAAATTCTTTTGAAATCACAGGAATCAGCTTGTTTTCTGAGCACATTTCCAAGAGCAGCTCTTGGCATTTGCACACAGCCTTGCAACGGACATAAAACAACTATTTACAGATGATTCCTGGTCTAATTTCTTTCTTACACACTGACTGTGCCTCTGGAAAGAGATCTTTTCATTTTGAATATTCATGGATGACGTCTATGAGTTAACTGGCAAATGGCTTTGAGCTTTTCAAGAATTATATACCATGGGGGCTGGAGCGGGTAGGGCATTTGCCTTGCACGTGGTTGACCTGGGTTCGATTCCCAGCATCCCATATAGTCCCCCGAGCACAGCCAGGAGTAATTCCTGAGTGCAAAGCCAGGAGTAACCCCTGTGCACGGCCGGGTGTGACCCAAAAAGTAAAAAAAAACCCTATACACTCGTAGATATTTTTCTGAGCCTCTCACACTGCACCTTTTGTTCCATTGCTGTGAGATAGGAGAGAATTCTGGATTGGTGTGTTGGTTTGGTTTTGTTTTTCTCGAAACTCTGCAGACGTTGTAGTAGGGCATTTACAACGACAGTGAAAGAGTCGTGAGAGCATTTTTTAAAAGCTTTTTTTATTGAACTGCTGTGAGACAGACCCTGACAAAGTTGTTCATGATTGGATTTCAGTCATAGATTGACTGACATACTGACACTGACTGACATAGAGGTATTCCAACACCCATCCCTCTACCAGGGTATATTTCCCAGTACCAGTGTCCCCAGGTTGCCCTCCCCTCACCCCATATCCCTTACCCCCTGCCTGACTCTATTTTCTTCTCTCTCTCTTTCTCTCTCTCTCCTTTCAGGCATTATGGTCTGCAATATTGGTACTGAAAGGTTATCAAGAATATCCCTTTACCTACTTTTAACTCTCAGATCTTGTCCAGCGTGATCATTCCCAACTATTACTGTCATACTGGTCTCTTCTCTAGTTCCAACCATTGACCAAGAAGTTCCTAGAAACAACAGGCTTGTATAGTCAAGTCGAAGACTATAAAACAACAATCCCATTCACAATCATGCCTCAGAAATCAAGTACCTCGGAATCACCTTAACTAAGGAGGTAAAGAACCGGTCCAAAGAAAACTACAAAATGCTACTTCTGTGAGAGAATTTTTTATCCTTCTAAAGAATGCTTCCCTCCCTCATCTGGGATTTCAGTGCAGAGTCAGAGGTGACTGATGATATCTGGTAACCACCAAGGGCAACTGAGACCTTCGAGCGCAGTACATGCGTCTCAAAGTGAACAAGATCTACAGCAGCTTTCCAAGACTTAGTATGAAAATCAGAAATGCCTATCAAATGACTAATCATTGGGTGGGGGTGTTTCACATATTTAAATGATCATAATTGGATATACAGATTTAATAAAATTCATTTCCTCTGTTTCACTTTGCTCTTGCATTTGCATCTTGCAAATGAGGCTGCAAGAAAATACCAAACGACACCTGACTGATGCGTCACTCTCTTTCTTTGGAGAACACTGCCCACGAGTCAAGAGCGTGGGCTACAGGGCACATGTTTGGGCTCCACGATGTGGCATCATTTCCACTAGTCCCTTCCAGAAGCTTCCATTTCCTCCCCTGGAAATGGTTGAAAACCGTGGCAGTTACCGAAAGGCTAATTGTTGGGGAAAAAAAATAAAAATTTCCATGTACAGTTCTTGCCTCGAGCAGGCCCCAGTAACGTCTCCTTCATCCTAGCCCTGAGATTATATTCAAGGCTCTTTAGGAGAATGAG
>JAOXYA010065475.1:0-11751 GCA_028565675.1 Sorex palustris | reverse complement strand
CAGCTCCCCTGGTGATGGTGTGGCTGGGGGGGGGGGGCAGGAAGGAATGGAAGCGACCAAAGGAAGAGAACAAAGACACAGGAGAGGCTCCAGGAGGAAGGGAAGCGGCTCAGAGCACCAGCCGCGCGCGGAGCTGGCGCCTGGCGCCAAATCCCCAGGCTCTGCGCTTCCTCGCCTCGCTGTTTCTGCGGCTGCCTCGAGGAAATGACCCTGGACCCTGCCCTTGGGAAGAGCTGCCCAGGCCTTCCCCACATCCGCTGCCCTTTTTGCAGACTGAGGAGAGGGTAGCGGGGCCACACCCAGGCCCTTTCCCACTGACCCTGCTCACTGGGGCGCTGGGAGAGGGCGGCGTGTGTGGGCAGGTGAGCCCTGAGTCACGGAAGGGAAGAGGCCGGGCTGCTGACCGGGAATGCAGGAGGCCCCAGGGCCGGGGATGGACCTCAGCGGCTGCTCGCTGAGCCGAGGGAGAAGCGGACAGAGGCTTTGGAGGGACAAGAAGGTTGTTCATCGTGGTACCCAGGCCCCAACACCCTGCCTGCTGCACACAGGGGCCCTGGGAACGACAGGAGACAGAGCAAGGGGACGGAGGCTGTCCTGGCCAGGCCCTCGGGGCAGGGGGCAGTAGCAGCTCCAGAGACCAGTCCTAGGACCATGGTCATCAGCAGTGGGGTCTCTCAAGAGGAGGGGACGCTGAGAGGCCTGAGCTGGGGTCTCTGCCCACCTCGCACCTTCTCCAGCTCTGCTCCAGTCTGGGAGATCTGGACGTGGGGGTACCCTGGGGCCTAGCCCTGTTCAGAGACGCCCTCCCCAAGATTGACCTTCCAGACCTGGAGGGACATCAGCGCTTCCTGGGTCCCATCTGAGACCCAATGACTCAGACAATGGCTGGGGAGGGAACCAGAATCTGCCACTGTTTGTTTCTGTCCCACAGCCACTGGTGCTCAGCTCTTAGAGCTTTGGTCCTGGCTGTGCTCAGAGGAACATGTGGGCCCCCCCAACCCCCAACAAAGCAGATGTTCCAGGTTTTCCTAAGAGTGGAATGTGCCAGTTTCTCTCTCAGGTCTAGAATCTGTGCCTTTGAAAGGAGGGGTTGGTTGCCCTATAGACTCCCCAACTAGCCAAGCAATCCCCAGGCAAGGCATTCTGAGCCCCTGGCATCTGTGCCCACCTGCATCTGTAAACCCCCACCTTGCCCCTGCTCCCAGACACAGACCCAGGTCACCTCCCAGCTCCAGAACACACTCACACTCTCCCGGCTGAGGCTGCCCCGGGTTCTCCTCCCTGTCTTACCCTCTTCCTCCTCCCCCAAGAAAACTCTGCAGGGGGCTGGAGTGATAGCACAGCGGGTAGGGCTTTTGCCTTGCACGCAGCTGACCCGGGTTTGATTCCCAGCATCCCATATGGTCCCTCAAGCATCACCAGGGGTCATTCCTGAGTGCATGAGCCAGGAGTAACTCCTGTGCATCGCCGAGTGTGACCCGAAAAGCCAAAAAAACAAACAAACAAAAAACCTCTGCAGGTCCGTGGAGGAGCAACTGAAATGCCACTTTTTTGCAGGAAAGAGCCTTCCACGGCCTTCCGCCACCCAGCCACCCAGAACTCTGGTCTCTTCCCTGTGAGCCCCACAGCCCCTCTCCCCTGTCGCATAGCACCTGTCCTCTGCCATCAGTGTTCAATAGTGCCTGTGGCAGCATCCCGGTAGCCTCCTGAGCCTCCTGGGAATGCCGTCAGCTATGTGGGACGCTGCTGGCACTGCTGGTGATGACGGAGGCAAAGACCAGCTAGATGGCACCTGGTAGGAGCCAAGCTCCAAGCCCCTGCCTGTGCTGCTGGACCCTTGGTTCACCACTGGCCAGGTGGGCGTCGTTATTTCAGGCCCATCTTACAGAAGAGGCCACTGAGGTACAGAGAGGCAGAGTCACTTGCCCAGGCCACACTGGTCAGTGGTTTGGGAGGATCTAACCCTGGCTGGGTCCCAGATACCGCAGTCTTCCCCACTGTGGCCCTTTCACAGATGAGGGCTGCGATGCGGGGAAATACCTGCCCACACTGCCCATTTTCACCAGTAGCACAGGTCTAATTTGGCCCCTTCCTAAACCTTCTGCTAGTTAATGTCCAGAAAAGCACTCTTTTTCACTCCGCCTTGGGACCTGGATTGATTCCAGTGTGCGGCCATTATGTAAAACTTTTATGAATATTCATGCATGCGTTTATGTAATACTTTCATTGCTCTTGGGTAAATAAATCAGAGTGGGAAGACTAGGTCATGTTGTAGGTGTTTGTTTAACTTTTTCAGAAACGTTTCCCAGTGCGGCTACAACATTGCATGCTCCTCTCAGCACTGTCCCAAAGCTCCAGTTACTCCACAGCTCCATCAGCATTTGATATGGTTGGACATTTTTTATTTGAGATGTTCCAATAGATGTACAGCACTGTCGCGCCCAAACCAAATGCTGACTCCCATTTCCCTGGTGACAATGATACTGAGTTTGTTTCCATGTCATTTTTAGTGTGTATGTGTGTGTGTTTGTGCATGTGCGTGCGTGCGTGTGTGTGTGTGTGTGTGTGTGTATCCAAGGCCACAGGGGACCATCTGTGGTCTTGAGAGTTGAACCAGGGTCAGTCACATGTAAGGCAAGTACTTTAATCCTTGTTCTATCTTTCTGTCACTGTCTTTGGTAAAGTATCAGTTCTAGTCTTTGTCCGTATTTTATTTTATTCTTAAATTATTCGGAGAGGATCATATATCTCAAAGATCACTCCTGGTGGTGCTGGAGGATCTAATGGGGTACCAGAGACCAAATCAGGGTTAGCTACGTGCACGAGAAGAAGCTTAATCCCTGAATTCTCTCTCCAACTCCATCTTTGTCTATATTTTAATTGAGTTGTTTTCTTAGTGCTGACTTATAAATAACAGACCTTTAGATATTCTGCCAACCTCTCTAGATAAATAATCTTTCGTCTCCCACTCTGTGATTTGTCTTTTCATTGTCTTGACAATGCCTCTGGGCAGTATAATTATTCATTCATTCATTTATTTATTTATTTATTTTTGGCTCCTTGGACCACACCCAGCAATGCTCAGAGGTTACTCCTGACTCTGCACTCAGCAGTTATTCCTGGTGGTGCTGGGGGACCATGTGGGATGCTGGGGATCAAACCCGGGTGGGCCCCATTCAAGGCAAACTCCCTCCCCACTGTTCTATCACTTTGGCCCTACATTTCTTTTTTTTTTCTTTTTGGGTCACACCCAGAGATGCTTAGAGATTACTCCTGGCTCTGCACTCAGGAATTACTCCTGGCGGTGCTTGGGGGACCACATGGGACTCTGGGGATTGAATTCAGGTCAGCCGCGTGCAAGGCAAACAAATGTCCTACCCACTGTACTATCACTCTGGCCTCTATATTTCCATTTTTATAAAGTGAAATTTATTAGTATTCTTATGGAGTCTTAATGTATCTCTGTAATATTTTATTATTTTTACTAAACAGACCTTGGACATATTTAGTCAGTTTTCCCTATTTGTTTGGCTGGGGCAGTTTGACCATACTTGCTGTGCTCAGGGCTTATTAGTTCTGGCTCTGAGCTCAGGGATCATTCTTGGCAAATCTCAGGGGACCCTATGGGGTGCCAGGGATCAAACCAAGGTTGGCTGCATGTAAGACAAGTGCCCTACATGCTGCACTATCTCTCTAGCCCCTATTTTAAAATTCCAGTTTCAGGGGCCAGAGTGATAGCACAGGTGGTAGCATGTTTGCTTACGTGTGGCTGACTCAGGTTCTATCCACAGCATCCCATACGGTCCTCCAAGCCCCACCAGGAGTAATTTTTTTTCTTTTTGGGTCACACCCGGCAATGCACAGGGGTTTACTCCTGGCTCGTGCACTCAGAAACTACTCCTGGCATGCTCCGGGGACCATATAGGATGCTGGGAATCGAACCTGGGTCAGCTGCGTGTAAGGCAAATGTCCTACCCACTGTGCTATCGCTCCAGCCCTCAGGAATTATTTATTTATTTATTTATTTATTGCTTTTTGGGTCACATCCGGCATTGCGCAGGGTTTACTCCTGGCTCATACACTCAGGAATTACTCCTGGCGGTGCTCGGGGGACCATATGGGATGCTGGGAATCGAACCTGGGTTGGCCGCGTGCAAGGCAAACACCCTCCCCGCTGTGCTGCTGTCCCAGCCCCTGTTTCTGTTGTTTTATTATTTGTTGTTTTTGTTTGTGTGCTCGCTCCTGGTTCTGCACTCAAGGATCTCGCCTAGCGGTGCTGGGGGCCCGCATGGGGCGCCGGGGATCCAACCTGGGCCAGTACCTCACCCTGGCCACTGATTGTTGTTTTCTTGCTACAGCCTTTGCTTACTCGCCAGACTCCTCCCGTGAGGAGCATGCATGCCACATGCCCTCTTACAGCTAAACCATACTTGGTGTCTCTCTGTGCCCCTCACACGCAGAACCAGGCCCCTGAGCACAGCTGCAAAGGTCAGAATGGGGCCCTGCCAACTATTTCCTCCTCCTCCTCCTCCACTCCCCCAGACACACACAGTCTGAGGTCACTGCAGCTGCTGTCCCCAGGTTAGTTTGCCTGAGGTTAGCCCCATAGTAGCTGCTCACTGAATAGAAGAGCCCAGACCAGACACGACCAGGGCTGGTGAGGCAGTAGTGCCATGTCACCAGCAGGTGGCACTACAGACACGTTGCTGGGCGCAGGCCTAGGGGCCAGGCCACAGATCTGTCAGCAAAGGAAGCTTCTGGGGCCTCCTGTACCAGGCTGCGCTTGGAGCACCAGGCACCGGGGCCGCTGTGTGCCCACGGGAGCCAGGAAGGGATGGAGGGTGGCTTCACCCCTTGGCCGTACCACCAGGCTCTTTCTGCAGAAGAACAAGTCGGGGTCCGTGGTCAGAGCGAGGAGCCAGGGCGAGGGTTTGGGGGGGGCCTCAGTTTGAACCCCGTCCCTGGGAGCTGAGTTCCTCCCCCCACGCTCCTCCAACCTCTCACTCACAAGCTGGAGATTCCTCGGCTGTCTTCAGGGAATAAAAACGTTAGCAAGGAGAGAGGGCCCGAGCGATAGCATGGCAGGAGGCCATTTGCCTTGTACGTGACCAACCTGGCATCCCAGGTGGTCCCCCGAGCCCCCCAGGAGTGTCTCCTGAGTACAGAGCCAGGAGGAGTCCCTGAGCATCGCCAGGTGTGACCCCAAAACCAAATCTCCCTCCCCCTGCCAAAATAAAAAAGTACTGAGGGCTCGAGCAATAGCACAGCAGGGAAGGCATTTGCCTTGCACATGACTGGTCGGGTTCGAGTCCCAGCATCCCATATGGTGGCCCCAGCACTGCCAGGAAGTAATTCCTGAGTGCATGAGCCAGGAGTAACCCCTGTGCATTGCCGGGTGTGACCTAAAAAAGGAAAAAACAAACCAAGTACTCCATCAAGGATACAAGTTATTCTCCCTCCTTTCAGCCCAGTCAAGTGAGCTGGGACTTCTGGGGGCTGAGGGGAGCACTTATCAGCCCCCCATCTCCCCCTGCAGAGTCAGCCTGGCACCATCCCTTGTCAAGAGACGGGTAGTGGGGGCCAGGGAGCTAGCACAGCGGGGAAGGCGCTTGCCTGGCACTCGGTGGGTGGTTGACCCAGGTAGGGTCCCCCTAGCCGCGCCAGGATGAGGAGTAAGCCCTGGGCACCACAGGGTCGGCACAGGGAAGGTAGAGAAGGGGCAGCTGTCCGCACGGGATGGGGCTCAAGTGTGGGACACGGACGGACGGACGGACAGACGTCCCGCCCCTGTACAGACAGGCTCAGCGATCAGCTGCCCGAGAGCTGCCACCAGCCGGCCGCTTCTCAATCCTGACTTCATTCAAATCAGCTTCCAGGGTGACTCCCAGGCCCAGCGGGGGGTTCCTGGTGTCTGTGGGGCCCAGCTGAGGCACCTGGAGGGGTTGTGTCACCCCCTGCTGGGGCGGAGGCTGGCCTGCGTGTGTGTGTGTGGGGGGGGGGAACCGAACTTTCGGGTGCCTGGCCTGTGCGTTTAAAAATAAATCCTGTCCGGGCGCTGCCTGGAGTCAGACAGGGCTCCTGGGGCCTGGTGACATCACCAGGCACAGGATGTCCTTGGCAGGGGCTGAGGTGGCAGAGGGATATGGCGGGGGGGGGCGTGCGGAGTGGTCCTCTGGCACCTGGGCACTGTGAATGTTGGGGAGAGCAGAGCAGTGGCTGGGGGGGCGCCTCCCCCCCCCAGGCTGGGGCACATTCCATTCGCAGCTGAGAAAACAGAGGGTCCCGCCGGGCCTCTGGGGAGCTGAGTCTTGGCAGACTCTCGGGTGGGGTTCTGGGGGCTGAGTGGGCACGGTGGGGGTGGGGCAGAGGGGAGAGAAGACCGAGGTGGAGTGCGGGCACTGGACTTGCTCTCTCTGCGCAGATGGGGTGTTGCCTGCCCCACCACCGGCACCAGGCAGCGCCCCCCGCTAGGGCCCTAGGGCTGGCCCAGCTCACAGATGAGGAAACTGAGGCCCAGGAGGGTCCAAGTAGCCAGTGAGTCCAGGCCTTACGCCAGCAGGGGCCCGGCATTCTCCGCTGACTGTTCCCAGGGCAACGGCTTCAGGTCTGACTAAGGTGCGTGGGGAGGGGGGTGCCCATTACCCGAGCCCCCCACTGGGATGGGGGAACAGATGGAGCAAAGCCTCCGCCCCTGCTTGTTGGGGTGTCCCTTCTGGCTCGGTGCTCTCCCCTTCCCCCCCAGGACTCAGGACAGAGTCGGGGCCCCTAGTCAGGCTGAGCCCGCGCCCCCTGACATTGTTGAGCCTCCCCGGGGCGGCCGCCCAGCACAGCCGCTATTTCGGGCCTCGGCAGTTGAACAGGCTGTTCCCGGAGCGCCCCTCCCCCTGGGGGCTGGTCACCACAGGCTTCTGTCCTTCCCTGGGGTGGGGTGGTGGCCCCCCGCGCTTCCCAACCAGACCCCGGCTTTCTAGGGCGGGAATTCTGGGCTCCCTCTCTGCAGAGAGCAGCAGGATAAAGGAAGAATCGGGGTGCGGGGGGGTCTCCGTCCATGCCCCACCCCTGAACTTGCCCATGGGGACAAAGCACACCCTGCAGGGCTGCTGAAGATGGGGAAACCACACCCCAGGATGCCATGCCCTGACTCAGCCATGCCTTCTGAGCCCCCTGCTTGCCCCAGGTGCACCCCAATCTGTGGCTCCCCCTTGCTGCTTCACAAGCCTTTGAAGCCCAGGTTGGGGGGGGTTCGAATCTCAGGTCCCAGGCGGGGGGAACCCTGGAACCAGCATGGCCAGTGGCCTCTGAGGACTCTGGGGGCTGCCTCCAGCCTTCCTGCCTCCATTCCAGGGGCCGGACAGCCAGGCCAGTGAGGGGCTGCCCGGTTGTCAGGGCCCCCAGCATCCCACGGGGGCCGCACAGGTGTGGGGTGCACGCAGGTAGTGGGTGAGGGGGCAGCGGGATGCCCCGGAGAGGGGAGGGTGGTACCCTGGCCAGGTGCTCCCAGGTCCCCGCGACCTTGGGGGGCACTAGAAGGAGGAGAGGGGAGGCGAGGAGGGGAGCTGGGGAGGCCATGTGACAAGGGACTCTGGGGCGGGATCCTGCATATTGTGGGGGACCCCCCCAGGGGGCAGCTCTGAGCAGGAGGTCCCCCCAACCCGTTTCTTCCCCACCAGCCCAGCTGGGGGCTGACGCTACTCTGCCTCCAGGTCCTCACATGTAGGATTGGGGGTGCTAGGGGGACTGTGTGCTGCTGTCCCCAAGAATGGAGCTGCCCCCCCCGCCAGTGCCCACCCCTCCTCCTCCAGGCCCCTCCTCACACCCATGCTCCTTCCGGAAAGGAGGGGGCAGGGCACCCCCCCTCTCAGCCTCCCTCTGACACTGTGCAGACCACTTCTTCCTCTCCCTTGCCTGGGGCGTTCCGGAGCCCCCCAGCTGGGGGAACCATCATCCCCCTCCCCCACATTGGACCCAGGCCCCCTGCGATCTTAAATGTGTGTGTGTGTGTGTGTGTGTGTGTGTGTGTCTGTGTCTGTGTCTGTGTCTGTGTAGTAGGGGGACCACATCTGACAGTGCTTGGAGACCACTTCTGGCTTTGTTCTGGGGGGGGGGTCTCTCTGCTCTCTGCAGTGCTCGGGAGAGAATGAGCCATATGCCCAGCCTGGGCTGTAAATTCATGGCTTTAGCCCGCTCTCCCCTCCCCCCCAGCAGTGCTCAGAGGCTCAGTGCTCTCAGGGGGTCACGCAGGGATTGAACCTGGGTTCTAGCGTACAAAACGTGTGCCCCAGCCCTGGCACTGACTCCCTGGCCCTGTTCTGCAATTCTGGGTGTCTTGCTGTTGTTGTTTGTTTTGTTTTGCTTGGGGACCACCCTCGGTGGTGTTCAGGGCTCACTCTTGGCTCTGAGCTCAGGGAATTGAAGCCAGGTCAGCCTCCCTATATCGTGCCCTGTCTCTCCAGCCCCTGACCTGGAATTGTGAAGTCAGGCAGCAAACCGTGGCCACGTGGGGTTGGCCCCGCTTCCTCTCCCCTCTGGGGCAGCCAGCGCCCCTTTGCCCTGCTGAGTTTCTGTGTGGGTTTCTGCCTAGAAAATGGTGCTTGAGAGGCCGGAGCAATAGCACAGCGGGTAGGGTTTGCGGTGCACGCAGATGACCCGGGTTCGATCCCCGGCATCCCATATGGTCCCCTGAGCACCGCCAGGAGTGATCCCTGAGTGCAAAGCCAGGAATAACCCCTGAGCATTGCAGGGTGTGACCCAAAAAGCAAAAATGAATAAATAAATAAATAAAAATAAAGCAAGTACTTAATAGATATGACATAATTTTGTGTATATTAAAACATATACAGAGCATTAGTTCTTTTAACAGTGTATACTGATACATATAGATGTGTGTATATGTGTGTTTATGTTTGCACATATGAATCTGTCTTTGTACATAACAAACTGTTATATTAGAGCTACAGCTGGGGGAAGGCAGAGGCATCCTCTCTCGCCTGCCACATTTTCACTTTCAATAAAGTAACTGTTCTCTTCGGTGAGTACAGTTGACCTATGATCAACTTGGAGGTTAGGACACCAACCCCCATAAAGTGGAAAATCCAAGCATAAATTTTTGAATTTCTAAAACCTTAACTACTACATAGCTTACTGTTGACCAGGGACTCACCTATAGCATAAATCATTGGTGTGGTTTATGCCTTGTACAGTGTATGGGTGTTACATACCATATTCTTACACTAAAGAAAGCTAGAGAAAAGAAAATACTAAGGGAAAAAAATCTGTATGTTTACCTTGTCTATTTACAAGAAAATTCTCACAGAACTGGGTGCACGCAGTTCAGACCATGTTGACCCAGGGTCAACTCTGAGGTCAAAGCAAAAAGAGCTGTTTTCAGACATATGTCTCTGGATCCTCTTCCTATACGCTCTTCCTTCTTTCTTTGCTTTTCTTTGCTTCCCTCTTTTTCTTCTTCCCTTCCTTTCATTCTTTCTTTTGTTCTTTTCCCTTTATTCTCTTCCTTCCTTCCTTTGTTTCTTTCTTTCTTTTTTTCTTTCTTCCTCTCTCTTCAGAAAGTGGTTCAGCAGGAACATGCCTAAAGGTGCTCAGAGGATCCTGGGGCGCTGTGATTGAACTCGGGGTCTCCCGTATGCTTTGCCTGTGTTCTGCCACATCCCTGGGCCCTCTTTTCAAGGGGACTCTGCAGGATCCTGTTGCTTTAAGATTGTAAAACACAAAGGCCTGGCTGGAGAGACAGTATAGGGGTTAAGGTGCTTGCCTTACATATGGCTGACTCCAGTTCAATCCCCTGAGAACTATTAGGAGTGAACCCTGAGCACACCCGCAGGAGTTACCCCTGAGCACTTCCAGGTGTTCCCCCAAGGAAACAAAATCAAATACAAAAGCATAGCCTATTTATCACCTAAGAAACTTTTTTTTTTCGTTTTTGAGGACTTTGCCTATGCCAGGCCCCCTGTCAGCCCTTGGGTGCGAGGGTAAAGGGGAAACCAAGTCTGCTGCCCCAGCTCAGGACACAGGGCTGGGGTTGAGGGGAGGAGAGGGAGGGCAGTTTTGACCAGTCCTGCAGGTTGGAAGCTGGGAACTAACTGTGCTTCCTTCTTCACAGAGAAGCCATGTGGAGACCCGCCCTCCTTCCCACACACCATCCTGCAGGGACGAACAGGCCTAGAGATGGGGGACGAGCTGCTGTATGTGTGCGCGCCGGGCCACGTCACAGGCCGCCGAGAGACCGCCTTCACCTTGCTGTGCAACAGCTGTGGCGAGTGGTACGGCCTGGCGCAGGCCTGCGGGAAAGGTAAGAGCCTTGTGAAGGCCCCTGGGCACAGAGCCTTTGCCCTGAGCTGAGCTCAGAGGCAGCCATGCTCCTGCTGGGGTGTCTCTGCCGCACTTCTCAGCTGTCCACCCACCTCTGCAGTCTCAGTTGGGTTAGCCAAAGCCTATCTTCTCTGTGACCTGGAGTAATTTCCCGCCTCATTTTCCTGGCAGCCCCATCCACACAGCCTCACGAGGTCCCAAGCGAAAGTGCTTGATGGAGCCAAACATGATGCTCCTGAAACTGCTCCCTGACCTCATTGGAAACACTCATCGCTACCCTCTGCCAGGGCCACCTACCTTCCTACTACACCGGCCCCCCACCCCCGCCCCAACAATTAGCATCTGGTTCCCAGTGCTGACTCCAGCACCACCAGGTGACACAGTGGGACTCTTTGTCAGTTTGCCTGCCATTTCCCTGGGGTCAGAGACAGCATTTGGTATTGTCTGGTCTGTGTTGTTGCCTGTGATGTGCTGACTTCCCTGCTTGGATACTGTCCACCATGTGAACATTCCACCCTTTATTTCTTCCACCTGGGATGGACAATGACTTGTTGCCAGCTGGTGCCTGTACAATGTAGCTCTGCCCTAACTGTTGGTCGCTTGTCTGTGGTAACTGTAGAACAAATCTCTCATTCGGAGCATGGGGGGGGGGGTTCTGCATTGGTGGCACTGCTGGAGCACTGAGGCATCTCTGGACAGTTCCCTCTATCCCAGCAATGTGGGACAGGGCTGACACAGCCTCCTCAGCTACTATAGATTATGACATTCTGGGGGCTGAATCGATAGCACAGCGGGTAGGGCATTTGCCTTGCACGCAGCCAACCCAGGTTCGATTCCCTGCATCCCATATGGTCTCCTGAGCACCTCCAGGGGGTAATTCCTGAGTGCATGAGCCAGAAGTAACCCCTGTGCATCGTCAGGTGTGACCCAAAAAGAAATAAAAAAACAAACAAACCCAAACAAACAAACAAAACCCAAGTAGATAAAGAAAATGATATATATATGTAGATAAGGAAAATGTAGATAAAGAAAATGCAATATAAAAACCCTGATTTCTCCTCAACAACACATCTGCTGAAGTGTTGACTCCTTTTTCTAATCTTCATTTTTATCACTTTCATAAGCTAGGATTTCTTTCTTAGAAAAACTTTCTTTTTTGGTTTTGTTTGTTTGGGGGAGTCACACCCTGGCTGTGTTTAGGAATCATTCCTGACTCTGCACCTAGGGATCAGTCCTAGCAGGACTTGGAAGGCAATAAGGGGGGCGGGGGGGGCAGAGGATAGCCCCTAGGCCGCCTACATACAAGGCAAGCGGCTGACCTGCTGTTCCGTTGCTCCCATCCTTACATACTGTAGCACTGTAGCACTGTCCTCCCGTTGTTCATCAATTTGCTCGAGCGGGCACCAGTAACGTCTCACAACAAAT
>JAOXYA010065443.1:0-11752 GCA_028565675.1 Sorex palustris | reverse complement strand
TGCCCCACCCCCACCCCCCGCCCCCCGCCGAGATTTCCTTTCCGGAGAGAAACAGATTGTGCCTGAGTGCCATCTATTTTTTTTTTCTGTTTGGGTCATACCCAATGATGCTCAGGGGTTCCTCCTCGCTCTTCACTCAGGAATTACTCCTGGTGGTGCTCAGGGGACCATATGGGATGCTGGGAATCGAACTATGGTCGGCTGCGTGCAAGGCAAACGCCCTCCCCGCTGTGCTATCGCTCCAGCCCGACCATCTATTTTCATTTGCATTGGCTGCATCATCTGTGGAATCCAGTGGGGAATGTAATGCAAGAAGAGCTAGGCTGGGGATTGGGGCTCCAGTCTCCTCTGGCCTGGGCCTCAATCCTCAGTGGCCAAGGGGTCCCTGGGCAGCGTGCTTAGGGTGAGTTCTGAGGAGCCTTCGGCTGCATGTCCAGCTGTGCCTTGCACTTAGCCCCCGTGGCACTGCCAGTCACAAAGCAGAGGGTCCTGCCTGGCCTCATTTGAAACACCAACAGCCTTTGGCCAACGCCACCATCTCTGCTCTGTCGCCAGTCGTTTGAGGTAAAGGCCAGTGACAATGGTACCGGAAGGGAGTGAGGGGAAGGGCAGCACGGCCTAGGACTGTGGGAGCAGGAGATGGGCGTCAGGGGGCATGTCTCAGTAAGCAGGACAGCGGGGGGCTCAGTGACTCACCAGCCCCCCACATGCCCACTTTATTGTTTTAAGGTCCAATCGCCGGGACAGCCACTGCAGAATAGTCAGGCATGAGTGAAGCTTCCTGTAAGCTTCCTGTGCCCCTTCCCGGGCACCCACGGGCAGGCCTGCTCCGCACCCATCCATCTCTACATCTCCACATAAAGAAGAGAAAGTTCTCCCAAAAAGAGCCGAGATCACCGGGAAGTTCCAGATGGGGTAGGTGCCGCATCCCGCCTCCTCCAGATGGAACCCCAGTGACCATGAGCCTCTACAAGCATAGCTCAAGTGTGCGGGAACTAGGACTTTTCCTCCAAACCGCGTGGCCGCTTATGTGGCCACATGACATCTCCATATATACAAAGTGATCAATGGAAAGTAAATCATCCAACGTTTCTCCCTGAAAATCAGGTTTAGCTCTTATACAGGCCACAACACCCAATGGGAGAGAGAGAACAAAAGGGAATGCCCTGCCACAGAGACAGAGTGGGATGGAGGGGGGGAGGGATATTGGGATCCGTGGTGGTGGGAAATGGTCACTGGTGGAGGGACGGGTATTCAAAATAAATAAATAAATTATAAATTTTAAAAAAAAGAAGAGAAAGTTCACCTGGACGTGTGTGGCCCAGCGTCCTCACTCCTCGGGGAAGCCCATTTCCTGACCTCTCCTCCAGCTCCTCTTCGTTTTGTTTTGACTTGATTTGCTTTATTTTCGTTGTTGTCGTTGTTGTTTGTCTTGTGTAAGCGGGGAGGCACACCTGGTGATGCTCAGGACTGACTCCTGGCTCTGTGCTCAGACATCACTCCTGGCCGGCTCTGGGAACCGGATGTGGGGCCGAGGATCAAACCTGGGCCAGCCACAAGCTAGGCACATGCCCTCGCCGGTGTGCTCTCGCTTCTGCACCAGGTGTGCTGCTTTCAACCTTCCTGCACACCTGGGAGGTCTCCAGCTCAGGCCTAGCGTGCGCTGTTCTTCCATGCTGGGCTTCCCTTCCCCCACGCAGCCACAGGCCGCTTCAAGTCTTGAAATGCTTCTTCATAAAAGCTTTGTCTGCAGCTCGAGCATCCTTATTCTGGGCAGAGGGAGGGCTCTCTTCTCCTCCCTTACACACACACAGCCTCACCTGAGACCAGGGAAGGAATCCCGCATCTCTTTGTCTGGCCCTGAAGGTCCCAACTCTCCATTCTGACTTCAGACGCAAGAGTTGTCTTGGCCTCATGGTGCCTCAGATGGCCATACAGGACGGCTTCTCTTTCCTGCTGAATGCCCCCCTCATTTACCACCACCAGAGCCCACGCTTTATCCAGCAGAGACACAACATAAGAATACGGACCCATGCTAACATGTGTCCCCATGAAATCATACCAGGTAAATTTGGGGGTGCTTGTCAAACAGGATTTCTTTCCTTTTTTTTCTTTTTCTTTTTTGCTTTTTTGGTCACACCCAGCGATGCTCAGGGGTTACTCCTGGCTCTGCACTCAGGAATGACTTCTGGTGGTTCCCCGGGGGACCAGATGGGAGACCATATGGGACGCTGGGAATCGAACCTGGGTTGACCGCATGCAAGGCAAACTCCCTACCCGCTGTGCTCTCGCTCCAACCCCAAGCAGGATTTCTTAAGGGTACAACCTTGGGTACACTTCTCCTTTCTCACAAACCAAGTTTAGACAGAGAATAGATTTGATTTCATTGGGACCTCACTCTTGAATGCAGGGGAGAGTTAGGGAATGAAAGGTCAATGTTAAATATCCTGGCTCCAGAGACAGCTCGAGTCACATGCTTCGACATGTCTGTATGTGCCAAGCCCCAAATTTGATCCCTGACCCCATCCACCTCTCACCCCCTGGGAGGTGCAGCTTTGCTGCTTCTGGATAGCACCTCATGATCACCTCACCTCACTGAACTCAGAGACCACTTTCCCAGGCAAGTATTGCAAGAGTTGGCCCCTGGGAGATAGCCTGCAAACCCTCAAGAGATACCCTCCAAAATATTTTGGTTTGAAGAACGAAGGAGTGGAGGAAAGAACTATACTCAACTGTCAATAATGAACCGAGAAAATTCCTTGTTTAAGCACAAATTAGAGCAAATTAAGGGTTCAAGTTGGTGTTTGTATCACCCAAACTGTGCTGTAGGATGAAATTCTCCAGAAGGCATGATGGGGTTCGTGGTCCTCCAGGAAGAGGAAGAGAAATAAGAGCTTTCTAGAGTAAATGCTCTTCTCTTTATCTCTCTTTCAATTTCTCTCACCCTCTCTTTCTCTAGTTCCCTCTCTTTCTCCTCTCTCTTTCTCTCCTCTCTCTCTCTCTCTCCATTCTCTCTCTTATTCTCTCTCCTGTCTGCAAGCCAGGAGTGACTCTTATCAGAACCAAATCTCTTGCACTTGGCTCTTACATTTCCTGGCCTTTACCATTCTGAGAAACCAACTTGCTATTTAAACTGTCCAATTTACATTAATGTTGTGTTTGTTTGTTCATTTAATAGCATCCTGAACAAATTAAGGCAGGGTAGCTACATAGATTGGTATTTTTGCTGTGATATTTTGGTTCACTAGTAACTTCTTTTCTAAAAACATTGCCGAACATTGCTGAAGTAACAATGGTACTTAGTTGCCACAATAATTAAGTCAGTGCTACAAATCCCAGCATCTTTCTCTGAAGGAATCCAGATGGTAGGAGTCACAGATTTTTCACTTAACTGTAGCACTGTCCTCCTATTGTTCATCGATTTGCTCGAGTGGGCACCAGTAAGGTCTCACAACAAATTGTGAGACTTGTTGTTACCTCACAGGTAGCTGGCCAGGCTTTGTTGTGCAAGCGAGATACTCTTGTTAGCTTGCCAGGCTCTCTGAGAGGGGCAGAGGAATCAAACGCAGGTCGGCCATGTGCAAGGCAAATACCCTACCCGCTGTGCTATCACTCCAGCCCTTCACTTAACTATTGATCAAAATTCTGAGAACTGCATAGGCCTTCAGCTAGTCGTTTTGGGTTTGTACAGCTGTGCTCTGGGATGTATTGAGAGTTATAGAACCCAGTGGTGTCAGGTTTATTTGCTCTCAGCCAGTGATTCTCATTTCAATGTCTTCACTCCCAGCATCTGCGATAGGGGACGTTTTACACTCTGCTCCAGCTAATGCCCCAAGATCCATATTCCCAGGGAACTCTTACAGATGCTTCGGATTTCCTTTGAAATCAATAGACTAACCACATAAAATTAGAAAGGAAACGTTTCCAAGCTAGAGGAAATAAAATGTCACTGGGTCCTGCATCTTTCAGACCCACCACTTTGTTAAGACCCTGTTTGCGAGAGATCTCAGATAAAAACATCCAACTCGGTTTGTGAAAGGGTGCAGGGAGACCTTGCAGGTTTGGGCAATGCCTCGTGGTGTAGTTGAATATGCTAAGAACGTGCAAGTTTCCTGCCCCAACTCCAATAACCCCCAAAGGCCTTAAAAGTCTCACTTCTGGGGGCTGGAGAGAGAGCACAGCGGGTAGGGCATTTGCCTTGCATGCAACCAACCCGGGTTCGATTCCCAGCATCCCATATGGTCCCCTGAGCACTGCCAGGAGTAATTCCTGAGTGCATCGCTGAGTGTGACCCAAAAAGAAAAAAAAAAGTCTCATTTCTGGAAGGCCCTGGTTTGATCCCCTGGCATCGAACAGTCCCTACGCACTGCGCACACCACCCCCTGTGCACCGCGTGCATGTGCACCGACCCCCGACAGACATATGGGATGCGCTCCTGATGCCCCCAGAGTGTGAGTCCCGCCTGGTCTGAGCACTGGACCATCAATCCTGCAGCCAGCCATGAAAGGGTTCAGAAGGGGACTCTGGCTCACCTTCCCCAGAACTTCTGGACACAACCCTATAAAATAAAAAAAATTAAATGAAAGGATTTGTCTTACTTCTCGAATGAACTTTCTAGCAGCACTGGAGAAGTAGAAGGCCATCTTCTATGTACACCCTTTGTGACTAAACAGCGCTTCACAAATCCTTCCTTGCGTGCTCTATGCTCGGAGCCTAACACAGGGTCTGACTCAACAACAGGCCTTTGGAAAAGACTCTGAGCTCCATTAAAATGTAAGCATGGTGGGCTGGAGCGATGGGACAGCAGGTAAGGTGCCTGCCTACATGCAGTCCACCCTGATTCAATCCTCAGAACCCCACAGGGTCCCCGGGATTGATCCCTAAGCACAGAGCCAGGAGTAAACTCAGTGCGGCCTCCAAATTGAATCAAAACAAAACAAATAGAGAAAACCAACAAAAATGTTGTTATAAATTTCAAAAGTCTAGAGTTTCAGAAGCAGGGAAATTTCCAAAATGACTTTAAAATGAAAAAAAAAAACTTCTAAACAAAAGTTAGAGTATTGCAAAGGAATTTTTCTTTTTCATTTTTGGGTCTGGCTGTGCTCAGGGATCACTCCTAGTGGGGTTCAGGGGACCTTTGGAGGTGCTGGGTATCAAACTTAAGTTGCTTAAGTGAAAGATAATCAGATTATCCATTGTACTATCTCTCCGGCTCCATATGAAGGACTTTAAAGTTTTGAAGCAAATTGGTGGAAGAGCAGACAAGAGCTAAGGGATAGGGACAAAATGTTCATTAAAGGAATTTGAAGGTGGATTACTTCTGCATCTTAATTCCCAAATTGACATAGAGACACCTACTGAGAAGAGGAAAACACCAAAAGATGCAATGTTGGCCTAAAATGAAGTGTCTAGAAGATGAGAACGTAGAGTTAGATTTGATGCAAAAAGACCGACGGAGTATCCTGGCCTTTTTTTTCTTACACTTCATGAGAAAACATTTTCTTCCACTTCACATCCTCAGGCTGGTAAATATGTGCTTGTTTCTGAAGTATGTCTGTGAGTCACTTAAGTCTTAAAATACAGCTTCTCATATGAAATCACGATAGTCATGAAATCCCTACACCAGCCAATGAAAACCTATTTAACCCTAATATAACTGACATAGCCATCTGCCATTCAAAAAAAGAAGAAAGCCTCATTTTCAGACTAGCGCTCAGATGAATTCTGAAAATCTAATGGCATTGGATGAGAACGAGCTTTGCGCATACCAGATACTAATAAGACTAGAGAAGGCCCCAGAATCAGCACGTGACCCCATCTGAAGGAGGATCTGAATTCTTCTCTACACTCCACAGCGAGTAGATGAACTTGCTGCTGAAGAGCCAGGTGTGGGGTGTGAGGGAGTGATTTCCCGGTGCAGGGACCTGGCAGGTGGTCCTGTGGCCCAGTGATCTGGGTCGGCACCAGCAGTCACGTTGATAATAAGTAACCCAGATAATGTGCCCGAGGACAGAACTCAGAGGACCTTCCTCCCAAACACCTGCAATTAACATCAAAGAGCGTTGGAGGGGCATTCTAAAAACCATCTGAGCAGCTCAAGGCCGCCAGTCATCCAAAATACACAGCTACCAAAACTTCACTGGAAGGATACTGAAGCTGACTCCTTCAAACTGAATTTGTTTGGCATTTTGGTGATGTGTCAGAAGCTGGCGGTAATTACCGTCTAAACTCTTGCATTTACTGGGCCACAAATTTCATTGATGTAGATGGGGTCAAATGTGCTTTTACATGCACGAGAAAAACAAGGGGAAGATAGGTTGAATAAGAATACAGAAAAGATCAAACTAAAACTTAGTAGAATAGGAGGGGTTCAAGCATATGTGTGCACGTGAGTGAATACACATGCTGCATTTTGACATCACCATACCTGTATCATAGGATAGACAAACAAATTCAGAGTCAGGCAATTTCCTTCCATACACACATAATTTTCTATATGAAAGTTGGAATCTCAGAACCATTTGTATCATTCGGTATAACATTTTAATTTCACATATCACCAACTTTTCCCAATATATTTTCTAGACCTTCCAATGTCAGAAAAGTCATTTTACATTAATCCTTACTTATATTTACATAATGCTAAGAAATAACACCTGATTGTAGAATATTTTGTATAAAATGTAACAGGACAGAGTTTGATGATCAGTTGCAGAGTCTTATTGTGGTTATTCTCCCCGAGTTAGGGAGGAAGTGAGAAGGAAGAGAAAACCATGGGTAGCTTTTTTACAGGCTGACCCTATTGGTCCCACAAGTCCTCATTACATCTGTAACCAATCGGCAGAGTTGGGGAGAAGATGTAACCAAGTAGTTCAGGAGCGAGGATGCTGTAATATATGTCAGACCCTGTAGGTCACTGTCTATTGATTTGTAGGTTTCTCTGGAGGTGCCTGTTGTAGAACTCTGGTTGAACTCATTAATTATTCTTGCTGCTGTTGATTTCATCAGTCTTCAGAGCTGTTCTTATTTGTGCTCTAAATGAAGAACCATCACCCTGAAGACAGCCGGGGGCTGGTCTGTGCAAGAAACTGAAGTCAGTCAGATTCTCTGCAGCACTCCTGTATGCACTTAATATAATGTGTTTTTCATACACTTTTCTCCTTCTCCCTGTACTGTGTTCATCCCACTCAGTTGAAGTAATTGCTTGTTTCTTGCTTGTGTGTTTTTGTAAACATGTCTCAATTTTTTTTAATTTGAGATACCTTGATTTAATAATCGGGTTTTATGCATATAACATTCCGATACCACAATCTCCATCAGAGTGTCACTCCTCCCCTTTTCTAAACCCACTTCACCCCTGCTCCCTGCCTTGGTAATCTCAGTTCTGTAGACAAGTTTTCAGTTCCTTCTGCTTTGGGGTACTGGTTATTCCCCTACTATGTTACTTTGTATCCCACATATGAGACAGATTATTCTGTAACTGACCCCTCCTTCTGGCTGACTTCATTCAACATGATTCTCTCTAGTTCCATCCATGTAGCAATAAATTACAAGGCTTCATCTTTTCAGAGTCTCCTGTCCCTGCGCCTGGCTGTCCTCGCCGGGGCCCTGTGGAGGGGGCAGGTTGAGTTTCCCTCCCCGCCCCGACCAGAGCTCCGGCAGCCGAAGCCCTCCAGAACCAGTCATAACCATGCTGAGACAACTCTCCACACACATGAAGGTACCAGCAGAGGAACAAAGGCATGTGGGTCCCGGGGCTGAGATCTCTAAGCCTGCTCAGAACGGGGCTGAGCATCCTCCACCCAGATCCTCCATATTCCAGTAGGCAGGGGCCACACCCACCATCTGACCCTCTGGCACCATGTAATCCCAACAACAGCCAAGACCCAGAGACTACAAAACCCAGCTCCCAGAAGCAACATCTTATTATCTCATTCTTACTTAGGACAACCTGGCAGGCTACCGAATGTAACCTGCCCACATGGCACAGTCTGGCAAACTCCCTGTGGCGTACCCAAAATGCCAAAATACCAGTAACTATGACAGGTCTCATTCTCCTAATCTTGAAAGAGCCTCGAATATGGCACTTTTTAAAATCTCAGCGCTGGGACGAAGGAGACATTACTGGTGCCTGCTCGAGGCAATTGACGAACAACAGGATGATCGTGATCGTGATCATCTTTTCTTATACCTGAGTAGTGTTCCATTGTGTATATGTGTCATGGTTTCCTTCACCTGTCATCTGTTTTTGAGACACAGGTTGTGGCCAGAGTTTGGCTCTTGAAATAATGACTTGTCTTGAACTTTCGAAGTCATGTAATAATAACTAAGCTCCACAAAAAAAATTTTTGAGCAGAAATCATTAAAACAAAAATGATAGACAGGAAATAAGGATAACGTTGTTAATATAAGTAGAATATTTTAATAGAAATACAAAAGCAAATTTTTAATAAAAAATGGCATCAATAATTTTTAAGGAGAGTGCTGACTTAGAAATAAGTCATTATATCGAACTTAATTCATACAATTAAACAAAAAATGCATATCAATTACATTTAAGAATATATCCTTAAAATTATTTTTCTAATTCTGGGGGGAGGTTCCCATGTGATGCTCAGGGGTCCCGGAAGCCCCACCCACAGTTCTCTGCTGACTCTGGGACAGGTAGTTTATTGTGAGGACCAGAGTCTCAGGCCCTGTGGTGTCCGAGATGCTCAGGGACACATCCAGGGATGCTGGAGAGCTACAGGGCTTTGCTCTCTGCCCTCCTGCACATGGCCTCCTGTAAACACAGCAAGCCACACCCGTAATCAGCAGCTGGAACCCGTCGGGTAATACCAAGTGCAATGTGGAGGCTGCTTTGGAAATATTATTGTACATTCTTCTTGCGAGTTCTTGCCATCATATAACACCTGGAGCTCAGAAATACTGGCAGTGGACCTGGGCTTTATTTTACAATCTGGAACCTACCAAGGTCAGGTGAGATGTCTTGGCCTCCGATCCCCGTACTGAACATCAAAGAGTCAAATAAAACCCCAAGCCTCTCCAACTAGTGCCTGGGGGCTTGGGAGGTGGATCAGTGATTCACCTGCCTGCCTGGCAGCAAGTGGCTGAGTTCAAATCCAGAGTCTCAGCATGTACCCAGCTAACTCCAGTGACTGGCTCATCACTCCTGGAATTCCTGGGAATTCCAGGAAGAGTCATTTTTGTCTGCACATGCTAGGCTAGTGTGAGCAGTACAAGTGAAGGACATGACACAATGTGAGTTCCACAACTAAAAGCACCGGAGTTAGAAATGAGAGTCCCTGAGAAACGTGTGAGATCACCTCCACCCAAGTGTCCTGGTGTGACCTCCAGCCAGCACTGCATCCTGGGTGTGTATGAGCACCCCACTGAAGGAGCGCCTCTTGTGAGCATCAGGGCCCAATGTGTGATCACCCAAACCTGGCTGCACCCTCAGCAAGTACCACAACCAAGCATGTAGCACCACAGCTAAGTGTGTGTCTAAGAACATAGGACAGAAGCCAGTCACAATTTCTAAGAAAAGTGATGACAGGTTGATCCCCTTTAATAAAGCCTAAAATATAAGAAAATAAAAGGATAAACTTTGCCTAGTGAGGCAGAACAGGGTGGATAAGTGTTAACCATAGCATTCATTGGCTTCATGATGGAAATATCTGGCACAGGACAGACAGATCGTGTCAATTTGGGTCTAAGCTACTTTTTCCCTAATTCCTCTGTTAGTCAGCTGGTTAACGCGAGACAAGTCACATAAGCCTGGAAAACTCTCTCTGTGTTAAGAGAACACAGAGAGGTGATGCTCAGTGATGTGTGGGTATATCTAACTCCAGAACTTTCTGGGGAACAAAAAAAATGCAGTAGCACCGCCCTCGAGTCTCTGTCATTTGTAAAGAGGATTGTCACTTGGATGGACCGCAAAACTGATCATCATGCAAGTCACAAATATCAAGAGTGGACGGAATCCTTCAAATCAATTATTTCACTGGTTCTACAAAGACTTACAGGGTGCTTTCTCAGTGTCTGAAATTATGCTAATGGGCATAAATGTACCTTAAGTGAACTTGGGCTTTGAAGTCCAACTGATCCTAATTTTGTTCCAGATTGAAATTCTGGTTGCTTATCTATGGTAATGTTGGAGATACTGTGTATTCTTCATATGATGGCTGTAAAAGGGTTGTAAAAATTTGAGATGATACTACTATATACATATATATAATGTATATATATATATCCACATACAAAACTACATATAAGACAACACTTGTCTATAAACAAAGTTTTTAGGTATGTGTTCAATAAATTTGATAGCATAAAATGAGCATAAGCACTGTAGCACTGTCCTCCCATTGTTCATCGATTTGTTCGAGCGGGCACCAGTAACGTTGCACAACAAATTGTGAGACTTGTTGTTACTGTTTTTGGCATATCAAATATGTCATGGGTAGCTTGCCAGGATTTGCCATGCGGGTGAAATAACTCTTGGTAGCTGGCCGAGCTCTCTGAGAGGGGCAGAGGAATTGAACCCGGGTTGGCTGCGTGTAAGGCAAATGCCCTACCCTCTGTGCTATCGCTCCACAAGAAGTAGAGACACTGAAACTTGCACATTACTGCTCCAGGTTTGACCTCCAGCACCATATATAATCCCCAGAGCCTTACCTGGAGTCATTCCTGAGTGCAGAGCCAGGGGAAAGCCCCAAGAACCACCAGGTGTGACCTTAAAACCAAACGCAAAAATCCTCATTGGAATCAAGGGAGACGATGCTTGACGCTACCTTACCAAGTAGCGGGAATTCCTAAGATGCATGCAATGGGGAGCTGCTTTCCATGCAGAACACATACAATTTCCAAAGCCAAAGACTGGAAATAGCAAGGCACTTCTCCCAGGCTATTTGCAATTAAAGTTTGTAAGAGGTATACATGGCAACAAAAGAATTTTTAGTACCACAGATATATTTGGAATATAGCCAATGGAAACAGATTCTAAGTGGAATATAATAAAGACACTAGTGAAAAAAACTGGTCCACCAGCATCTTAATGATCATACTACAGATGTTGACACAAGCAGATTCTATCCCATGGAATTTGAGATCCCTCCCTTCATCCCTTTCCTGGAGGGGTTGTCTGGGTCTCAGGTTGCTTAAAGGAGGTATAGTGAACAGATCCTGGGTGTCCAGAGATCCACTTCACCCTCATCCCCTGTCACTGTCACTGTCACTGTCACTGTCCTCCCGTTGTTCATCGATTTGCTTGAGCAGGCCCAGTATGCTCCCAAATCACTCCTACATAGGTGCTCCCTTTGAAGTTTGAGAGGGAATTGGGCCCAGTAGCTGCTGAACTCCATTCTAATTAAGCTTCCAAGTTCCTTGAAGAAGAGTCTTATGGCAAACTGAAATGATTCCTGACTGGTTCTGAAAACATGAAGGTGTGGAAGGTGGTGGAAATGAAAATTCCCTATTTTTTTCTAATAAAACTGGAAGAAATTAAAAACCCAGTGACTTATGCTTCTACTTACTTCTTCATAAGTTGATAGAAATAGAAATTATTTTAGTTATTCCTATAAATATGTGACTAGGTGTATGAACAACGCCAGGCTAATTCTACTGTATCCCTCATCTTCAACTTTATGCTTAATCAGTTAATCACTTAATCCCCATTATTCATCGATTTACTCGAGCGGGTGCCAGTAATGTCTCCATTCATCCCAGTTGCGTGCTAGCGTAGCCCAATGGT
>JAOXYA010065438.1:0-11752 GCA_028565675.1 Sorex palustris | reverse complement strand
GCAAACTCCCCGTGGCGTACCCAATATGCCAAATACCAGTAACAATGAAGGGTCTCATTCTCCTAATTCCGAAAGAGCCTTGAATATGGCACTTTTTAAAAAAAATCTCAGGCTAGGACGAAGGAGACGTTACTGGGTCCTGCTCGAGGCAATCGACGAATAACAGTATGGTTGTGATTTGTGATATGTATTTATATATACTCCATTCCTAGAGTGTTCCCCAACTATCTGATATTTTTTTTCCTCCCATGAGGGAGGACAGGGGCAGAAGCCTAGACTTTTTTCTTTCTTTTTTGTAACATGACTTTAATGACTAATTCTCTTATTGACAGATCCTTGTCGTTATGCCCAACACAGATGCTTTTGTAAACGCTGTGGTTGATTTTTTTTTTCCTTTTGAAGAACTTCCTTTAAGGAAGAAAGAACCCAAAGTCTGAGTAGATGAATTATAACTTGGGTCAAACTTCGACTTGAGCTGCAGGAGAGCATCTGTAAACTTGGCCCCACAAGCGGGCCCGCTGTCCTTTCTCCAAAAACCTGGCTCGGAGCCTTTCTTGGGGTGGTGGGGCTGGGTGAGAAGGGAGGATTCCCTCTTTCTCTAAAGTTTTCTTCCAGGGAGCCATGGGGCCATGATTGGGGGGTGGGAGGGTTGGGCCACACCCTGGGGTGCTCATGGACATTCCTGATTCTGTTCTGTGACCCACCCCCACCCCCATGGAAAACAAACAGGGTTCTGAAATGCTTAGTGTTGCTATCTTTCAACTACTAGGCCTGAGTTTTACACACACTTCTCTGCGCTATCTGTATTTCATATAAAGTCCCCCAAACTATTTTGTTTTCGGGTCACAGCAATGTTGGCTTGAAGCCACTTCCAGCCCAATGCCTGGGGTCCCTCTTCGTGGCACTCTGGAGGCCATGCAGTGCTGGAGCTAGAACCCAGGATCCAGCATGCAAAGCACCTACTCCGCCCTTTGAACCATCTCCTGGGCCTCAGTGAACCTTGAGATGTGACCTGGATTAAATGTAGTGTCTTTAGTTGGGACCAGGTGTAGTGGTAACAGCCCCTCCGGAGTTGGGGAACTCACCTTTCAGATTCCTTTGCCAATCCCAGTCTGCCACTTGTTTCCTGATTTTGAACTTCACCCTGTTCCTCTGTTGCTGGACCTTGTCTTCCTCCATCCTCCACCAGGACTAATAGTTTTCCTCTCTCTCTCTCTCTCTCTCTCTCTCTCTCTCTCTCTCTGAGAACTCAGGATCTCACACATGCATTGCTCTATCATTGAACTATGGTCCCATCATCTTCCTTTGATTTTTTTTTTTCAGGGCCTTCCCAGCCACTCAATGCAAGAACCTGAGGTTAAGTTGTTGCTCCAGGAGCTGGAGCAACAGCACAGTGGGTAGGGTGTTTGCCTTGCACGTGGCTGACCCGGGTTCAATTCCCAGCATCCCATATGGTCCCCCAAGCACTAGGAGTAATTCCTGAGTGCAGAGCCAGGAGTAACCCCTGAGCATCACTTGGGTGTGACCCCAAAAGAAAAATAAATAAATAAAATAAAAATTGTTGCTCCAGCTCTGTAGTATCAGGGATTACCTGGGTCATTCTGGCAGTGATCAGTGGCTTTCACAGCTGCACCTGGCAATGCTCAAGGGCCCATGTGATAGAGGCAAGCAAACTTGGGTCAAGTGCATGGCACACAGATGCCCTAACCACTGCACTACTCCTGGTCCCTCTTGATTTTTTTTTAAAAAGTACATAAAAGTACAAAAGGGACTGGAGTGATAGGACAGCCAGTAGGGTGCTTGCCTTGCATGCGGCTGACCAGGTTTAGATCCCTGGCATCCCGTATAATTCTCCAAGACCCTCCAGACTCCTTAGTGTAGAATCAGGAATGATTCCTAAGCACTAGCTGGGTATAACACCCCCCCCCCCGCCAAAAAAAAAAAACAACAGTAAAAGATACTCGTGGATTTATTATTTTAATTTTAATTTTGTTTGGGGGGGAGCCACATCTGGCTGTGCTCAGGGCTTACTCATGGCTCTGCACACAGGAATTATGCCTGATGATGCTCGGGGGACCTTATGGGGTACCAGGGATTGGAGTGGGTTGATTGTGAGCAAGACAAGCGCCCTACCTGCTATTCTATCTTTCTATCCTTATCCCTCTTATTTTGAACACAGTGCCCTAAGATCACGTTTTGCACCACGATTCTGGGGCCTGACTCAGGTGGTGATGAATAACTACACTACATTGAGGCCATGAGTTTGATCCCTGGAGCCAACCACATGCACTGTTGGCCGGGACCCCTGGCGCTGCCCCAAAGCAGCTATCCCTGGTGCTATGCCCATGTTTTCCCTCATCACAACTAATGTGTGGAAGCTCCAGGGACCTGAGAGATAGCTCAATGGCTTGAGCACATGAGAGAGGCCCCGGTTTGTCCTCCAGACCTTGTGATCTCCTGAGCACTGCCAGGAGTCACTTCGCACTGAGCCAGGAGTAGCCCCTGCAAACCACAGGGTGTGGCCCCAAGAAACCAAAATAAATGAATAATTTTCAGTGAGCCCTAAAGAAGATGTGCCAGCTTGGGGCCAGGACTGTGCCTCACAGAGATTGTGGGGGCCCCATGGTGGCCCAAGCTGGCTACACAAAGGAACAAATGTGGTCCTGCGAGTGCCAGCCCTGTCCCTGACATGTGTCACACCCACCCAGGGGGAAAACCATAACCAAGCATATGTGACCCCAGTCACAGCAGCCACAGTCACAAAAGGAAGGATGGGGGAAAGGGAATTGTAAGGGTCAGAGGGCAGCCCCATCCCCAGCCAGTGCCTCAGTTGTACCCCACTTCCATGGCCCCCGGCCTCAGGCTGACCTTTCACCAGTCTGGGTTCCCTCTTGGTCTGAGCCTTTGACCTAACTCTCTGTGACATGATTCTTCCCATCAAATCCCGGGCCCCTTCTCTCCTCTTCCTCACAGCCAGTGACCCCTACTTGATGGAGTACTGAGGTTCATCACTTCTCCTTCCCCTAAAGACAAAGGAACCTGTGAGGGATGGTGGGTAGCTTGAGGGTCCAGAACACCCATAAGCTCACTTGTTTTCCTTCTTTTTCTCTCTTTCTTTCCTTCCTCCCTCTTTCTTTCTTTCTTTCTTTCTTTCTTTCTTTCTTTCTTTCTTTCTTTCTTTCTTTCTTTCTTTCTCTTTTTGAGTCATACCCAGCAATGCTAAGGGGTTACTCCTGGCTCTGCACTCAGGACTTACTCTTGGTGGTGCTGGGGGACCATATGGGATGCCAAGGATTGAACCCATGTGCAAGGCAAACCCCCTACCTGCTGTACTATTCCTCTAGCCCCTTTATATTACATATTGGTTTTGGTTCACACCTGGCAGTGCTCGGGGCTTGCTCCTGGCTCTGTGTTCAGGAATGATTCTTGGCAGGAGACCAGTGCTTTTTCTGTTGTAAATATAAGCCTGCTGAGGCCAAGATATTTACTTGCTGGCCTTCTCTGTATGACTGGCCAGGACATAGATGGCAGGAGCGGGCCTCGGGCTTTGGGGGACACAACAGGGCCCCGTGCTGTTGCCTGTGTGGGCTGGAGGTGCTCCCCTGACTCTTCCCTTTCACAGATCACACTGCGAGAGCCCGCGAGAGGCAGGTGGTGGCCCCAGGCCAGCCCCAGGTCTGTGACAGGGCTGGACTCTTCATGGGCACGTGGTTCCCCCAGAACCAGCTGCCCCCTGGCAGCAAGGGCACAGAGGATGCTCGGTGCCTCCGCTTCAACCCTGTCACTCCAGAGGCTGCTTCCCAGTCCCGTGTCAGGCAGCGGCCCCCTCCCCCTGGGGCTGGGTCTTTTTTTTTTTTGAGGGTCACACTCGGTGATGCTCAGGGGTTACTCCTGGCTCTGCACTCAGGAATTACTCCTGGCCGTGCTCGCGAGACCATATGGGATGCTGGGAATTGTACCTGGGTCGGCCATGTGCAAGGCAAACGCCCTATCTGCTGTGCTATCGCTCCCCGGGGCTGGGTCTTAACACACAGGGGTCACCTGGGGGGTCAGGGGTCGGGTTCAGAGGGGAGACCCGGTGTCGAGTGAGTCTGGGCCTATGCTTCAGGCTGGCCCTGGTCGGACAGGAGCCTCTGGTCTGGGTGTGCCCCCACCCCCAACCTCTGTTCTTGAGGCCTGGTGCCTTAGCAGGCGGGGGTCTTGGGAGGAGACCCCCCCACACACACCCGCACCCCGCAGGGTCCTGAGGGTTCACAGCGAGGGAGAGGCAGACTCCCAGCTTCCGTGCCCTGGGACAGAGCGGCACCCCAGTGAGGCAGGGAGTCGGAGGACAGATGGGGGGGGTCCTGCTGGGGACCCCTCCCCTCAGAGGTGGGGGTTTGCACCTTTGCGTCCAGGACAAAACAGCCTCTGGGTGGGGCTGTGGCCGGTGTGTCTGACAGTGGCTGGGACGGTGGTGTTGAGTGACGAGTGACTGAGGTGGGGCTCTGCAGGTCGGCGGGTGGCTGCCCTCCTCGCCCAGAGGTCCCGAGTGCCCGCCGGACTGAGGGGCTGGACCCTCCCTCCCCTCTGACACCTGCCCTCCAGCCCCACCTGCTGGCACCTGGCAGGACCTATACCTGCGTGGCGCCTGCACCGGGTCACTCAGAGCCCACTGGGTGCCAGTGGACCTCCTGTCTGCTCAGAGGCCCCGCACTGTAGCACTGTCCTCCCGTCGTTCATCGATTTGCTCGCGCAGGCCCAGTAACGTCTCCATTGTGACACTTGTTACTGTGTTTGGCATATAGAATACGCCACGGGGAGCTTGCCAGGCTTTGCCATGTGGGCGAGATACTCTCCGTAGCTTGTCGAGCTCTCGGAGAGGGGTGGAGGAATCGAACCCGGGTCAGCCGCATGCAAGGCAAACGCCCTACTCGCTGGGCTATCGCTCCAGCCCAGAGAGGCCCCGCAGGACACTAAAATTTTCCATCCTCCGGGACTCCCCCCTGAGTAGCCCCTGGGGGTGGCACAGGGTGCTGCCTCTAGCTTCTGTTCTTTTGTAGGACCGACTTTCTCACAGGCTAGCCTGAGGGACCGCCCACTCCAGGGAGCCCCTGGAGAGCCGAGTGTCCTCTGCAAGAGGATGGTAGCGAGGGGACATGAGAAGGAAATTCTTGGTGCCAGTTGTGCTTGCCCCCCACAACAACCCAGAGAAGGAGGCCAGTCCCAGAACGGACCCGCGGTGCTGGCCGGCCAGTGTCCAGCCCTACTGGGCCTGACCTCTGACCTGTAGGAACTGCAACTTGATCAAACGGGGGGAGGGGGGGTTGCTTCGTACCCCCAGTCTGCTGAATTGTCAGCCCGCAAGACAGAGAGCTGAGGCTTTTCAGAAAGGGCCCCCGCAGCCAGGAGGGGGGAACACCCCCCTCTGCCTCACCCTGCCCGCTTCCTGCTGCCTGCCCAGCTGGTCTCTGGCCTGCGTGGGCTTCTCTAAGCAGAGCCCTAGGCTGACAGGAGTGGGATGGGAGGGGAAGGCAGGCAGGCAGGAAAAGAAGGATGGAAGGGAAAGGGAAGGGAGGGAGAGGAAGAGGGGGAGAGAGGAAGAAGGAAGGGAAGGAGGAAGGATGAAAGGAAGGAAGGGAGGGAAGGAGAAAGGAGCCAGGCGGGAGCAAGTGGGGTCAGCCTTCCAGCTCTTTCCGGCATCCCTTCCGGAGAATATTTGCCCACTCAGTGCTTGGCACAGGGCAATTCCCTTCCTCTAAGATGTGGCAGGGCCCACCCAGTATCTTAGACCACTGCCTCTTCTCCTCCTTCCCTTCTTCCCCCTCCTTCTCCTCTTCCTCTTCCTACTTTTCCTCCTCTGCCTCCCCTTCCTCCTCCTCCTCTTCTTCTTACTCCTCCTCTTCTTCCTCTACCTCCTCTTCCTCCTCCTCTTCCTCTTACTCCTCCTCCTTCTCCTTCTCCTTTTCCTCCTCCTTCTCTTCTTCTTCTTCCTCCTCCTCCTCCTCCTCCTCCTCCTCTTCCTCCTCTGCCTCCCCTTCCTCCTCCTCCTTCTCCTCCTCTTCCTCCTTCTCTCCTTCCTCTTCCTCCTCCTCCTCTTCCTCCTCCACCGAGTGCACCCCACTCCCCTCCCCCCCTGCCTGGACCCATGAGACTGTCACACATGGTCTGGCTCAGACTTGGCTTCTCGTACTGTGACCTTGGACCAACGGCTCCCCCGAAGAGGCAGTTCCAGACCTGTGAAGGGGGGATGGGGGTTTGTTCAGAGCAGAGGCTGGAATGGCCGCTGTGCGCTGGGTTCTCCACAGGGCAGGTGGCAAACCCAGCCCTTCCCGGGATCAACCGCCTCTCGCACTCCTAAGAAGCAACCAGCCCACATTTGGGAGCTTCTGAACCTTCTCCACAGCTTGTTAGTAAGCTGTGGATGGGACTTGGGGCCCAGCAGAGGTGGCTCCCCTGTCGGCCTTTGACACAGACGCTAGTGCAGGGACTCGGGCCTCCTCGGTGGTGGGCTGGTGCTGGCCACCCCCCAACTCCTGTGTGGGCCCTTGCGGTTCTTCTGCTTCCTTAGGGGCTGTTTATGCTCCCAGAGTTCCCGATTCTTCTTCACGGCTCACTCTCTGGTTCCGTTTCAGAGCCGACTCCACCAAGCCCTGGAACTGTCCTCCCAACTGGACAAGGAGATCCAGCTGAGAAACGAGTTACTTAAAAAAGTCGAGAAAGAGAGCATCCAAGCAGAGGAGGTAAGGGGGTTGGGGGAGGCAGGTCAAGAGTGCCCATGTTGTACTCGCTCCACACAGCGTTTTTTTGCGGCGCTTTTTGGCTGAGAAAAGCCAAAAGGGGTTCGTATTAGATTCCAAGTACGGGAAATGCATTTTTCTGAAGCCTGGCATTTGCTCCTCAGAACACTGTCGTTTCCTCATTCACTCAGCAGCTGTATTGGGATGAACTCACAGAGCCTATAATTTACCCATTTGAAGTGTACATTTTACCCCAGTGCCCCTAAATAAGTAAATAGACGAGTATGCATCTTATGGTTGTACAGTGTGTTTACGGAATGTCTAACCATCTGCGAGATAATTTGAGAACATTTTCATCATCCCATCAAGAAGCTCTGAGCCCGTGAGAACTCCTTCCCTCCCCCTCTCCCCTCCCTCCCGGTCTCCCGCAGTCTACTTTCTGTCTCTGAATTTGGCCATTTTATAGAACAAGGATCATATCATATGATATGGGATAGTCTTTCATCACTGACTTCTTTTTAAATATAACTTAATTTTTTAAAAAGTTGTTCACATAGATTTATTACATTCAATATTCCGACATCAATTCCAAGACCGTTACACCATCCCACCACTATTATTTCGAATTTTCCCACCACCACCCAAACTTACCCCCACAGCACATAAAAAATAAGGTTTTTTTTGTATTACTTGTCATGAATAATTCACTAAAATGGATCCAAAAAAGTTTCCTTGGGGCTGTAGAAATAGCACAGTGGGTAGGGTGTTTGCCTTGCACGCGGCTGACCCAGGTTCGATTCCCAGCATCCCATATGGTCCCCTGAGCACGGCCAGGGGTAATTTCTGAGTGCAGAGCCAGGAGTAACCCCTGTGCATCGCCAGGTGTGACCGCCCCCCCCCCCCAAAAAAAAGCAAAAAAGTTTTCTTAGAGGAAAGTATGTGAAGAGTGTTGTATCTCACCCTGGAGCCTTATCCCTTATCAGATAAGCCCTTGTATAAGAGATTACTAACATGTTGTTACAGGTTGCCCCTTGTATGCTATACTGATCAAAATAGATTGCGTTCTATATTACACCCCATGAGATGTGGTGTGCTACTCTTGATACATCAATGGGGCAGAGTATAGAGTATGAGATATTGATGCAGGAATTCTAAAATTTTAACTAGGGTGATACAACTAGAGTTAAATTTTGAACTTGATGGTGACTTTGGGGTGTTGAGACATCTCTGCGGCATGTTGCTCTTGTTCTCTTCCGAGTTTTTTTTTTTTTGTGAGTCTCTGGATCATGACTGTTAATGAACTTATATGGCACCAAAGGCAGTTTGTGGCTGTGACTGCCAGGCTCTGGGAAGAACAGGGAGGTGGGGGAGGTCACCCTATCCCGACTCCATGAGAACCTGGAGATTTCAGTTACAAAATCTGCATACCTGAGTTTTTCCAGCAGATTCATTCCCATGGATGAGGCTTGTTTTGAGCTATGAGCATGGTGGTGATTAGGTTCTGGAGGTTTTCGGCTGCTGAGGCTCTGTTGGGGTATGTGGAGGAACTCACCTGCCCTGCTCCAAGGTGCCCGAGATGAGACAGCTTAGCTTGGGATCTGGAGGCATTTCTGTGGTATGTTGCTCTCTTTCTCTTCCGAGATTTATTTGTGAGTCTCTGGATCAGGGCCATTAATTGGCTTATATGGTACCAGAGGCAGTTCTTGGGCATGACCACCAGGCGCCAGAAAGAACAGGGAGATGGAGTCATTACTGACTCCTTTAATAATACTTTCAGGATCTATGATATAAAAGGGACCAGTACCTTGACTTTTGTTTCTAATCCTGGATACTATTTCTTTGATGGATTGACCCCAGTTTATTCGGTCACTCCTCATTTGGTGGACATTTGGATCATTGGTACTTTTAGGCTCCTGATGAACCATGCTGCTGTGAGCACTTGTGTGCAAGTTGCTGTGCAAACTTTTGATTCTTTTCTCTTGGACATCCACTTGGTAGAGGTAGGATTGTGGGTTATCTATGGTGACTCTATGTTTGACATGGAAAGCAGTGCTAAATTTTGCACCATTTTACATGCCCCCACCCCTCTCTCCCTGAGCAACCTCTGAGGGTTTCTGTCTCTGCATATCTGTCCCAGTCCTGGTGCAGTGTTTGTGGCCATTTATGATCCCGTGATGTGGATCTCCTGGGTCTTGATTGGAATTTCGCTAAAGTCCTGAATGTGTGTTGAGTAAATGTGTCTTCAAGTTCTTTCCCAGATTTTAGTTGTGTTAATATTTTAATCAACAAGTTGCAAGAATTCTTGATAAAATTCTGGACTCAGTCCCTTATCAGATAATAAATGGTTTGTAAATATTTTCTTTCCCTCTGCAGGTTTTTTCCCCCTCATATCTTGATGGTGTTGTTTGTAACACAAATATTTTTAATTTTGATGAAGCCAAATTTATCTACTTTTTTTTCTTTTTTTGCTTTTTGGGTCATACCTGGCATTGCACAGAGGTTACTCCTGGCCCTGCACTCAGGAATTACTCCTCGCGGTGCTCAGGGGAACCATTTGGGATGCTGGGAATTGAACCTGGGTCGGCCGTGTGCAAGGCAAACGCCCTGCCCGCTGTGCTATCGCTCCAGCCCCTCTACTTTTCTTTTGGGTCATATCTCAGAAATCACTACCTAACCCCTCTCTGGGATGTGATGAAATAGAAGTGTAGATCTTCAATAATGAGCCATATGTGACCTTGTAGTTTTGTTTGTTTGGGGGTCACTGCACTCAGAAATTATTGGCTCTGCACTCAGAAATTATTCCTGTTGATGTTTGGGGGACCATATGTGATGCCAAAGGAATGAAGCCGGGTCGGCTGAGTGCAAGGCAAATGACCTATCTGCTATACTATAGCTCTGGCCCTCACCTTGCTTTTTTTTTTTTTTTTTAAATCTTTTGGTTTTGAGCCACACAGCCAGGCTCAGAGGCTACTTCCAGCCTGGTGCTCAGGAGTCTCTCCTAGAAGTGCTCAGGGGACTATGAGGTGCCAGGGATCAAATGTGTGCATCCTGGCTGGCGGAGTAGAAGTCACTCCATGAGGCAGTGGCAACGGTGGCAGCGAGAGGATGAACAATGAGTTCAACACATGCTGGAGATACGGAGATTAATAAGACACTATTTGAAGGGACCCTTCCATCTAGTAAGAAAAACAGGTGGAGGAATGGCAGCTAAGGCCGAGGGATTGAAAGATGATGACAGTGGGGACCATGATCAGAATGAAGAAAACAGCACACAGAAAGATGGTGAGAAGGAACAAACAGACTGGGACAAGAGCCAGAGCAGCGGCAAGAGAAGGCCATTGTCCAGGTACCAGCAGAGCATCCCCTGCAGTACAACTACACTTTCTGGTACTCCAGGAGAACCCCCGGTCGGCCTATCAGCTCACAGAGCTACGAGCAGAATATCAAACAGATCGGCACCTTTGCCTCAGTGGAGCATTTCTGGAGGTTTTACAGCCACATGCTACGTCCGGGGACCTGACAGGTCACATCTCCTCAAGGAGGGGATCAAGCCCATGTGGGAGAATGATGCTAATAAAAACGGTGGCAAGTGGATCATCTGCCTGCGGAAGCTCTTGGCGTCCTGCTGCTGGGAAAATCTCATCCTGGCCATGTTGGGGAAGCAGTTCATGGTCGGGGAGGAGGTCTGCAGGGCCGTGGTCTCTGTCCGCTTTCAGGAGGACATCATCTGAATATGGAACAAGACTGCCAGCGACCAAGCTACCATGATCCAGGACACTCTCCGGCGAGTACCTAACCTCCCTCCCGACATCATTCTTGAGTACAGAACCCACACCAACAGCAGCAAAACGCCAGGCAGGCTGAACCCCCAAAGGCTCATTTTACAAAACCTCTGGAAGCCACGGTTGAATGTGCCCTGAGCCCCCACTGGATGGCACTCTCATTGAAGCCGGCCTCATCGAATCTCTTGTTGTGTGGCATGTACTCAGAAGACCCTTCTGTCCCAGACCAGAGCCGCTGGAGGAGCATTTTCTGTTTTTAGGCTGACAGGCTGACACACAGCAGCTACAACGACAGCCTGTATGCAAAGTACAAACTCTAGCCCATTGAGCTTATTTCTCTGGTCCTCTCTATGTCTCTTAAAAAGAGTTTTGTGGGGCTGAAGAGATAGTACAGCGGCAGGGCACTTTCCTTGCATCTGACTGACCTGAGTCCAATCCCCAGCATCTCATACGGTTCCCTGCACACCACCAGGAATGATCCCTGAGCTCTGAGCCAGGAGTAAGCCCTGAGTACAGGAGTGTGGCCCCCAATTTTTTTTTTAAAAAGAGTTTTTTATGCTTTTCATTTAGGCTGATAGTACATTCTGGGTCAATTTTGTAAATGGTGTGAGGAAAGAATCCCAAAGCTGGAAAAACAAAGGCGATAAGGTATGTCCATAGTTTGTTACAGTCACCTTATTTTCCATGTGTGGTTCTCAGCACTTCTTCCTGTTGATTTGAGTTGCCACCTGGTGTTACTTCCTCAGTCAACTCCTGCTTTGTTGAGCCTTCCTCCACTGCAGTGTCATTGTCACAGTTTTGTATGCTGTGTATTTTTCTCGAGGTGCTTTTAAAATCCATTAAGGAGGAAATTCAGTTATAGTTTATACCTACCTGCATATTTACCTCTATTTGGGCTATGTGGGTTTTTTTTTAATGTGGAATAAAGAGACATTTCTGGTGTCACTTGTTTTCAGCCTGAATAACTTTCTTTAATGGATTTTTTGGGGGAGGTTGGGGGGGGTTGGGAAGATGTTCTCACAATGAATTTTTTCCACGTATGGAAAAAATTGTGAAGATGGTAGAGTGTTCCCAAAACTCATATACCCCTATTATTAACAACTTATGGTAGTAGAATACATTGATTCAAAGTAATGAACCAGAGCTGTTTGCATTATTATTTATAATATGTATGGTTGTCCATGACGGCATCTTCCCATGTTGTCGCAACAGAGCCAAAAAGCTCCCAGTTGGTGGTCGTTTTGGGAGTCC